>PVKP010002062.1:0-130630 GCA_004027715.1 Plecturocebus donacophilus
CCACGAGGGGGTCTCTGCTCTGTCCCAATGCCCCTCAGAGCAAAGGAGCCATGGGCAAGCTCTCTCCCAGTGTCTCTGGGGAAGAGTAACCTCGACTTCAGGCCGGGGAGAAGGAGCCGAGGTCGGGCTGCGCCTGTCCTGGGATGCCTGAACTGCCTGCTGTCCTGGGGTTCGAAGGCTGTGAAGGGTTCGGGTGGGGGTGAAGTTCCTGAAGGTGAGGAGAGGCTCACACTCGGTCAGATCTGACAGGGCTTAGGAAGGCAAAGAGTTATTTTTAAAGCTCAGGAAAAAGGGTAATGAACTTCATTTCCTTTTTGTTTGGCTCCCATTCCGTGCCTGACTATTCTTTTCTGCACAGAGTTGCTCAGCAGACACTGAGGCTGCGTTTTGTTCCAAGGGACTGAGACCAAATATTAGTTTAGCTAGGGTGAGAAACACGCTGAGTGACGTTCATTCCGCTGCAGTAAATCTGTGAGTGCCCGATGTGGGAACACCAGACCCACAGTCCAACTACCCTGACGAGCCTCTAGCCTTTCGCCTGTTTATGGACCTGCTGATACATTTAATGCCGGGAGGCCCAGGGAGGGCGAGGCTAACACCTATGCAGCCTTTCCAACCTCTTTTGGAACTAAGAAAACAGTGTGTGCTTCCAGGAGTGTGCATTTGGGAGGGGACACACATGCCTCCACACACATACATGTAACAAAATCCGTGTGCATGCTATGTGCACTATTTACATGTAGTGTGTGTGCACGTGCATGTGTGGGTCGGTGTGCATTTCTAGATGGCAAGAAATTCCAGTAGAACTTTTGACTTTCATACTATTCTACACACATTCTTTTCCATCCATCCCCTGTAATGATGACTTCAATGGGTCAGATACTCTTGAGCCTTTTCATGAACTGTCTTTGCTCCAAGTGTTCCCTCCGCTTCTTGCTGTCTGCATCCTTCTGTGATTAGAATGGGATCTCAGTCTATTCCCAGAGGTCTCAGACTGTCCACAGCCCAGCAGTCTTCAGAGAGACCATGGCGGGAGGGCATATTCGCCTTCACTCCTTCTACTGCAGGTTTGAAAGTCAGGCTCCCTTAAAGGTAAACCAAGATACCACACAGATAATAATAGTATGATAATAAATTCACATTTGTATGGAGAGTTAGGATTTACAGTTTCCCTACTTTTTTTTCATTTAATCCCAGAAATAGAGCAACCAGAATGTGTGTGGTCCTCACATGTTCCTCCATGAAGAGACTGATGGAGAATGAGGTTAGGTAGACAGCAAGAACAATTTTGGCCACCTCATTTTCACAACTAATTTGAGATTTCTGTTTCTGGCTGCTGGTGCCAAAAGATGGGTGGATTGGCAGGTCTTGTTAGCAGGGACAAAGGAAATTGTTATATTATTGGCTTAGCTATTATTTAAAATGAAAACATAAAAATAATTAAAAATTAGCACTTTGATCGGGAGCAGTGGCTTACGCCTGTATTCCCAGCATTTTGGGAGACCAAGGCAGGTGGATTACTTGAGCTCAGGAGTTTGAGACCAGCCTGGCCAACATGGTGAAATCCCGTCTCTACCAAAAATACAAAAATTAGCTTGGCGTGGTGGCACGTGCCTGTAGTCCCAGCTATTGGGTAGGCTGATGCAGGAGAATCACTTGAGCCTGGGAAGTGGAGGTTGCAGTGAGCCGAGATCACACCACTGCACTCCAGCCTTAGGAAAAGAGTGAGGCTCCAGCTCAAAAATAAAAAAAAAATTAGCTCTTTGAGTATGGCTGTATTTTCTCTAAACACATGAACAGTTTCTTTGAAAAGACAGGCTCCCTTTTCCTGACTGTGCATCATCTGATCAAATTCTGAACTTCTGTAAATTAAGAAAGTAATGTACTTTGTGGAAAAATTAGAAAATATATATTAGCAAAGAAGAATAAAGACAAGCACGTGCAGTCCCATTACTCTGAGATGGTTGCCGTTGCTGGCATGGTGGGCCTCATCCCAGACTTTTCTCTATGCAAGCACAAACACGCATGCTCAGCTCAGTTTATTTTATTTTTACAAAATGGAAGTCATTCTGTACATACTGTTTTGTAATCAAAAATTTTTTCTTTTTGATATATCATGAACATTTTGCCCATCATGAAATATCCTTTTAAATTGCTGTGTGTCATTCCACCGTAAATATGTGGGTTTGATACCGTGATTGTTGGACATTTTATCTTGAATGCCTAGAATGGAAAATAACCCAGGATAGGAAAGGTGCTCAATCTTTTATTCTGAGGATGTTATTAACACAGATATTCCTGGGATGGCTAATGGGCCCCTAAAGGGTGGGCCTGGGCATGGCGATGGCCCAGGGGATTCTTAGGGGAGCCTCTTCCCTCAGGAGCCCCAGGAGGCAGCTTTCTCTGTCTCCATGGCATTTAGATCCATGGAGTATGTTCGCCTGAGTGTGACCTACAAGCTTAAGGTATTAATCCGTGTTCCTCCCACTTGGATTAATATCCGATGTGAAATTAGTAGAGAAAAAAAGATGTATTCCTCACCACCAAGCCCTTCCCAGCGGGAGGATGCAGAAATTGAAGGAAGAGATAATGTTACATCCCTCGGGCATTAGCTGCTTGTGGTTGGGAGGCATGCCTTTGATAATCAGCATCAGTATCTCTTTCATGTCACTGAACACAAAATGAGGCTGCATCAAAGAGCCTGTTTCAGAGAAGAAATTGTTGAACAGGCTTGACTGGATTGAACGATACCAGAGGGGCAGGATCAGAGTGCAGGCCAGTCTTCCCGGCCCTGCCAGGGGCACTCACTGGCCTGGCTGCAGTTCCTGCAGCTCAGAGGTTGCCACAGTGCATCCGAATGCCTCCCCACTCCACCCTTCCATGTGCTCAGCCACCATGAGCTTCTGTAGCAACGGGTGTGAGTCACTGTGTGGCCAGGCGTGTTACTCTGAGCTTTTGAGCTGCCGCAGAACTCCAATTACTTAGCCTCTCTGATTTTTTTCCCTCTTCTCTAATACTGACTTTTTCTTAATGCTAACCTACTAGTAGATGCTTGTTCTTCTTCTGACACACTTGAGTATCCAACAAAAACTTTTAAAAGAACAGCTTTTTGTTTGCTTGCCTTCAGGAATCTGGTTCAGTGAGCTCTCCAGATATGAAAGGGCTTTAACATGATTCACGGTTTTCTTTGCTGGCCTTCAGGGGAACGTGACCTGCTTAGGTTCAATTTTGTGCATGTGTGACATAATTTTCCCTTCAATAATACAGACAAACCCTGATTTATTGAATACAGACAGATCAGGGTTATCTGTATTATTGACAAACCCCCAGTCGAACCCACTGGTCTTCTCCTGATCTTTTTGCATTGCTGGCATTATTTATTCTTAAATGAGTTAATTTTTTTTTTTAGTGTTAACACTATGTAAAGTGAAGAAAACTCTACAAAGAGTTTTGCATGAGAACAAAAACACCTGATGTGTTTTAAAAATTGGACTCCCAGGAGGAGAAAGAAACAAGGTAGTGTTTTCAGTTATTTCCACTGAAGGGGTTTAAACAGGATAAATTGTCATATTTTAAACTCCCCAACCATTGTTTAGAATCAAGCAAAACTTTTAAAATAGCTTCTGAATGGAGAAATGAAAAGGTCAAACCACTGGGTAAAGCTGGAGGAGGATTGCCTGTTCTTCCTGGAATGGTTTTCCTGGTTCTGATTCTCTTTGGTTAGATCTCACTGGTCTCATTCCTTCTTTCACTTAATTGGACTGCAACACCCAGAGAGAAAACTCAGTCCCCGACAGGATTGGAGCGGCATGGCAAATGTGAGATGGGAGTAAGGAAACCATGGTGAGCTCTTAGGTTGGGAATGAGCTTTAAAGAACAGTGCCGCGCATCCTGATCCAGGTACCAGGAGACAAAAATGGCCCTTTAGGAGTGGTGTGCATTGGTGAATCCAGATGTGGACTTTTATTTTTTTAAGAGACAGGGACTCACTGTATCACCCACGGTGGAATGTAGTGGTATGATCATAGCTCACTGCAGTCTCGACCTCCTGGGCTCAAGCGATCCTCCTACCTAAGCCTTCAAAGTAGCTGAGATCACAGGCACACACAACCACACTCAGCTGATTTCAAAATTTTTGTAGAGATGGAGTCTTGCTATGTTGCCCAGGTTGGTCTTGAACTTCTGGGCTCAAGCGGTCCTCTGGCTCAGCTTCCCAAAGTGCTGGCATTATAGGCATGAGTCACTGTGACCAGCAATTTTCTTTATTTGGATGGAAAGGTAGAACCTTTTCTGGAGGTGTGTTGGAGAGTTATAGAGGGACAGTGTGGGCTGTACTTTGTGGCATGCTGAGGATGTTGTGTGTTTTGATCCATACCCTGGAGTCAGGAGTAACAAATATCGAAATTGGGCCCCTGTCAAACAGTCTGTGCTTCGGTCAATATAGGGTGAACAGCTTTACCGAGAAACTAACCTAGTCAAAATTATTATAAGCAAGTTCCAAGTAAGCCAGCACAGACCACTTGGTGAAGGGCAGGACTTTGCTAACCTCTGTGAGACACGCAGTCCAGGCCAGTCCACACGTGGGGTTTGCTTTCCACAGAGCTTCCCGACTGGCCTGGCACCTCCTCCTCACACTGAGAAGCTCAGGCTCCTCACTAGGCTCCCGCTTTTGGAATTAAAGCACTTGCGTGGTGTCCCTTGTGTCCCTATATTTGTAAAAGGTCTGCATGGTTTTGGGTGAATACATGAAGCCGGGCCTTCTTGGATCCTTCTTCTTCCTCCCATGTAGACATCTGTCTCAAGGACCTGTCCTCACCCTCCTTCTTCTCCTCCTCTCCCTTCTCCAATATTTTCTCAACTCAACCCCATGCTTTTGTCCATTTCCTTTATTCACACTTGGCCTGCAGGTGCCTTGGGAAGCACCCACGTTTTAGTTCATCTTTGTACCTAGTGGTGCTCAGCACAGCACCTGGCATACAGCGGGTACACAAGACATTTGTTAAATATGTAAACATATTTTCTACGTCAATCAACTACAAAAATGATGGATAAAGATGACATAAGATGAAGTCCACCAATAATGTGAGCTTTATCTTGGCTGGTGGTTTTGCCCAAGAGTATTTTGAGCAGAAAAGATGTGCCCAGGGGGAAGGTGAGCATGCCCTCTTGCCCTGAGAGATGACTCCCCTTCTGATCACATGGCACACAGCATGGGCAGACTTCGAATCTGTGCACTTCTGTTAGATTGCAACCCTTTCATTGGGATAAGGAACCAAAGTGCGGAGGTCCCATGCAAGCCACTGATATCTGAGGCCTTGCCATCTGGCTTCGTCTTGCCAGGGGCATCAGAGAGAGCAAGTCTGTCAATGTACTAATCAACATGTGCCCATCAAACACACATGGCTGTGCTATGTATGGCACAGGGCAATGACATAGCAAGAGGAAGAAGAAAGACTTGAAAAACCCAAAATGTGTGATATATTGAAAGAAATCTCATGATTAAATCAAGGATCAAGCTTTTTTTGTTTTTCAAATTGGCTGTTAGGGTCCCTTAGAAACCACATTCTCTGCCCTGGCATAGCCATCCTGGGTTGAGTTCAACAAGGGTGTACTGAGCCCAGGACATCTGTACATAAGCAGGATATACATACAAAGCATTGCACACAGGGAACGACTAAGGGCTCCTGCTGGTGCTGGTGCTAAGGTAGTGAAGACAAGACCTCTGTCCCTGAGATTCTCACTGTCTAATTGGGGAGGCCAACATGGCCACGTGTTCAGCCCAGGGGTCCAGGGGTCAGGGAAGGCTTCCTGGGGAAGGTGTCTTTGGGAATTAGGATGAGGTTTCTCTGTATGAGCACTTTATCACTTATTTCCTTTGTACTGAGCCTCTAAAAAGATGATACAAAGTGAATTTGGTAGTCTTACACTGGAACTGGTTTGGCAGGTTGAAATCTGGATTAGTAAACCAAAGTTTCCTTGGACTGTCTAATGTAGTGGACACCTTGGGACAGGCTTCCTACCTCACCCTGCTGCAGTGTGCCCTCCTGAAACAATGCCACACATACTTGGTGTGATTTGCCACTAGCCAGTGCCTGGGAAGTCTGGGCACCCCGTGGCGCTCCTGCCTGGGACAGTGTGAAGGAGTCTGGTAATTGCGTTTCTCCCAGGAACTGACAGTGTGAAGAGCTGTGAGCTGATAATAGAGGGAGCTGCACTCATGTGCTGAGTGCAGAAATCAAACATCCATTGTTTACTTAACCATAAATGGGAGCGATGTTATTGAAAGAAAAAAGAAACAACGAAAACCCAACGAACTAGGAGAACAAAATCTTTAATCCTCATGAATTCTCATGAATCAGTTTGAAACCAAACTAAGTATTTTTTATTTATTGAATTGGAAAAAGTAAGGGCATCAGAATGCTTTAAATTCATCAGATTTCCATTTTGTTTGGCTTCCTGGGGACCCATAGGATGACAAATAAGAGGATTAGAGAGAAGCTGGAGAATCCCTGAACACGGCAAAGATGAGACCTCAGGCTTATTCCACTGAACTGCTGGGGAGCACTTGTGTCATCTGCCCCCAAGTTCCTGGTGGGGCCAGCGGTTGAGGACACCCATGCCCCATCAGCAGGCCTCCTCTGCAGCTGGAGGTTATTCTTGGCTCCTCCTTTCCATGTCTTGGCTCTCTGAGTTTCCTCAACTGCAGAATGGAGGTAACGCATGGTCTGCCTCCTCGCAGAGCTCTGTGGTGGTCCCTGGGATCATGCTAGCTCTTTGCCTTCCCACTCTCTTCAGAGGCACAGAGACAAGCATCCCAGTAAGAGTAAAGATCATACTTCGTTTATCTTTTTTGTTTTGTTTTGTTTTTTAAAGAGACAGGGCTTTGGCTCTGTTACTTAGAGCCAAAGTGGCACAATCACAGCTCACTGCAGCCTCAACCTCCTGAACACATGCTGTGCTCCTGCCTCAGCCTCCTGAGCAGCTGGGTCTACAGGCACACAGCACCACTTCCCAGCTGATTCAAAAATATTTTTATAGAGATAAGGTCTTGCTATATTTCCCAGGGTGGTCTCAAAGTTTTGGCCTCAAGTGATCTTCCTCCCCTGGCCTCCCAACCACTGGGATTATAATCATGATCCACTGTGCCTGTCCTTGTTTCTTGAAAAGTTTAGCCTGACAGGTACTTGTAGGTTTCAGGTCAAGAACACTCAGTCTATGAACAGAGGCTTCCAATCATTCATTCTAAGGCTGTTTAGATAGTAGAGGGAGCTGTACTCATGTATGGAGTACAGAAATTAAGCATCCATAAACAATGGATTTAGACAGGCAGGACTGTGTGACATTTCAGGGTAGAGCTGTGAACAAGGAAGACATGGTTCTTGTGCCTGAAGCATCAAGACAGGGAAGCAAGAAACTGCAAGACAATGTAAGAATGGTGTCCAAAGGAGAGTCCCTGATGCCCTGTAAGCGTGCAGGAGAGCAAAGGCCGGTCTGGGAGGCTTAGTAGTCATGGAGCTTGAGCTAGGATCTAAAGGAGATGTTGGGTTAACTCGGTGAAGAAAATGGAAGAGAACAGCATTGGGAATCTCAGCAAAGACATCTGCAGGCTTTGTTAACACAACCTCAAACCTTTAGATGGTTGGTAACTGAATTCTTGTCTGATTTTAATTTTTTAAAATCCTGACGCTTTCTGTACGTGCGACCTGGATGGCTGCCTCAACAACTGTCCAAATTGTCCAATTGCCCCATATGTGGGGCAGATTTTAGCTGACCAGATCACCAACCTAAGAGGTGGCACTCCCAGGGTGAAATGGACATCTGTCTACACCTGGGTTGGGATTCCGGGTCATGAAGGAGGAATGTTGATGCATTCCATGCTGAAGGGCTGTGTGCACTGCTGTTCACTTGCAGAGAACTGGAGAGACCTTTATTTCCAGGGACTAGTCACTGCCATTGTTCTGGCTCCTAGGATCATGTCCTGAAGTTCTCGCTCCAAGCCCTATCAATTAAAAGGGATATGTTTTTCTTGACAAAACAGGTTTTTTCCTCAGTAAAAAAGGAAGTCAAAACATAGCAAACTGCAACTAAAAATCCGGTGGAGGCTTTGATGTTTCTTCCCCCGCTGCTGAATCCAGAGTGCCGCCTGCTATTTCCTCATGCCACTTACAGAGAGGGCGGCCAAGCGTCATGATTTGCCTGGGACAGAGGGGTTTCCTGGGATATGGATCTTTCGGTGATGGAACTGGGAAAGTTCTGGAAATCTACTAGTGGAGTTATTAGAGCAGGAGAATCATGCTTCCTAGGCTAAGACAACACAAGGTGTGTGAATACTCCTGCAGTTCCCACATTCTCTTTAAGTGTCATGAAACCAAGTAAATGCCCTTCGAGAGACACATTCATGCCTCTCTGGTCAATCAGCTTCCTCCTTTGTACTTGGATTGGAATACTGTGTACTGGGTGTTCATGGCTTGCTATCTTTACAGACTGGGCCCCAATGTCGGGATTTGTCCAATGTCAGATCATGTCAAAACAAGTGAGGCAGCCCTGGGAAGGGAGAAGTGCCCTGGATGGAGAGCTGATTTGTGGCTTTCCAGCTCCCTGCTTCTTGGGTATGGCGTCAGAAGTAAAAACAGAAATATGCTGTAAACAAGCAAGCTGACTTTAAAATGAACTGAAAAGAAATCCCAGTGGGGAAGCCCAAGTGACACAAAATATGTCATATCTCTTTACAGGTTAAAAAGATGGGCCTAGGCAGGCCAGGGTGCCCATCCCAACCCTTGTGTGCACTAGGTGTGTGATCTTAGGGCGAAGCCTCACCCCTGCAAGTCTCCTCATCTGCAAAATGGAGATAATGACTCTACCTTACTGGGCCCATGGGAAGATCAAAGAACAGAGCTTCCAAAACACAGCACAAAATAGGCCCTTAATACCTGTAATTATTGTTATTGCTGTTGCATTTATACTACATTTATCATATCAAGCTGCAAGTTGGCTAAATAACTAAATATGTAAAATAATCCAGGATCTATTGTTGAAACAAGCTCTGCTGATTCAACAATAGGCAGCAGTGCTGTTTGAGGACATGGCAGTGGCTACGCCGACCTTCCTCTGGAGGCTCCATTTAACGTAATACATATATAGAAAGATCCATCTTCCTCATTACACATACTTTTTTTTTTCTGAAATATTTTGAGGGGATTTCTGTAAGTTATAAGATTTTGAGTTTTACTTAAAACAAATGATTCCTTTGATTTAGTGTTTTTGAGTTTACTATATTTGTATATGTCTATATTGGATTTGAGTTAATTTTCAATGGGCTAGTTGACTTCATATTGAATTTTACAGACTTGCATTGTCCAGTACAGTAGCCTCTAGTCACATGTAGCTATTTAAATTTAAATTAATTAAAATTAAATAAAATAAGAGAGTGACATCTGTGAAAATGAGGAAGTAAGGATCTCCAAAAATCCCCTCCTCTGTACAAGCAATGAGAACAGTGGCAAAAACTATCAGAATCAACTTTTCAGAAGTCTGGAAATTAACCAAAGGCTTGCAGCAACTCGAGAAGTCTTTGCTCAAGAAAAATGTCTGAGCCTTCATAAGAACAATCAGCTTTATGATGTTTTAATTTGCTCTGTTTCGTACCCACTGGTCTCCATGGTAGTCTTGAAGACAGGCAGCCTTCAATTACAGAGAAAACCAGCAGCCACTGGAGGGGGCAGAATAGGGCTGGAGCTATTTTAAAGGCCTATTTCCAGAGAATTGTCAGCATTTGACCTGACTTTTGGTTCTCTGGAAGATCTCATTCTCAAGGCTGTCTTTATTTGCACTGACTTGCAGCTTTCCAAGTATAAACACACTTTTCTCCAGGGCTGTTTGTCAAAAAAAAAAAAAAAAAAAAATCAGAGGCAATTGTTGAACATTTCAGCTACCTGGAAAACAGTTCCCTGGATAACAGTTGGGGCAAATAAAAACGGCTGACTAAAAAGCTTAAAAAGCAATTTGGGAAGTGAGATGTCCATATGGACTTTGAAAAGCTCCAACACATTCCTAGATCTCTAGAGAGCCACATTCATGGCCAGGGCTGAGCACATTCTCAGGAAAGACTTTTAAGGCCATGAGCTCTCATCTTTGACTAGTCT
This sequence comes from Plecturocebus donacophilus, assembly GCA_004027715.1. Taxonomy (NCBI): domain Eukaryota; kingdom Metazoa; phylum Chordata; class Mammalia; order Primates; family Pitheciidae; genus Plecturocebus; species Plecturocebus donacophilus. The sequence continues at coordinate 10,143 of PVKP010002062.1, forward strand.
TGAGATTCTGCACAAGTGAGAAGTGAATGATAAGGCAGAGTCGTAAACAGCCTGGCTGAGGCACACAGAGCAAAGACTGGGAGACTTACTGGTTTCAGGCACTTAAAGATGGTCTGTTTCCAATCATTAGCTAACCACAAAACTAACCAACAGTGGCCACAACAACAAAGGACACAGAATTTATAGAAATAGTTCAGAAAAATCACCAATCAAACAGACAACACATAACAGCAGTGAATAACAACAGCAAAATACTCTAGGGAGTGAGGTGTAGGGGGAATCTGATTTTCAGTTTCCGTATTATATTTGCAAGAGGACAGATCCCTTGGATGCCCTTGGCCAATCCAGCTCTTACCCACTCTTCTTGTAATTCTTGGGCAGAATGTACCAAGGATATAACATTCAGAGATAAGGAGAAAATGTCTGGAACAACCACAGCTGTGTCCTTATTCCTCCCAGAACGGGATGTTCTACAGTGCTTGAGCTCAGCAAACAAAGTGACACCCAGAGTATAAAACGCAGAGCAGAGGGCTTTCAGGGTCCTTCAATTGGGATTTCACATGGGGCAAGCACAGATGAGACTCCATCTGCCCTGGGAAGCTTTCCTGAGCCTTGGGGGAGTGGCTCACCATAAATCCTAAGCTTCTGTTTATCCTTGCTGCCTATTTGTGAGTAATAAAATCTGCTTCGCCTGACTTGTGCGAGTGTTCACCAGACTAGACTTAAAACCCTTTGGAATATTATTTAAAGTATCTAGTTTTCAACAAAAATTATGACAAATGCAAACAAATATGAAATATAGCTTTGTAGAAAGGGGACAATAGCAATTAACAGGAACTGTCCCTGAGGAAGCCCTGATGTCGGGCTTAGTAGATGAAGACTTTAAATCAATTATTTTATGTATGCACAAAAAGCTAAAGAAAATTATACACAAAGAAATAAAGGAAACCATAAGGATATCTCACCAAAGAGACAATGTCAACAAGGAGATGAAAATCATAGAAAGGAAGCAAATAGAAATTCTGGAGTTAAAAAGTACAATAATTTGAAATGACACATTAATCAGAAAGTTTCAAAAAAAGATTTGAGTAAGCAGAAGGAATAATTAGTGAACTTAAAGATAGATCAATGAATATTATCCAGTCTGATGAGCAGAAAGATAAAAGAATGAAGGAAAATAAACAGAGAATAAGAGACCTGTTGAATACCACCAAGTAGGACCAACAAAAACACAACACAATCCCAGAATGAAGAGAGAGAGAGAGAGAGAGAGAGAGAGAGAAAGGGCAGAAAAACTTTTGAGGAAATACTGGCCAAAAGCTTCCCAATCTGGCTAAAAAACTATTACTTTAACATCCAAGAAGCTCAATGAACTCCAAATAGGGTAAACTCAGGCTGAGTGTGGTGGCTCACACCTATAATCCAGCACTGTGGGAGGCCGAGGCAGGTGGATCACTTGAGCCCAGGAGTTTGAGACCAACCTAGGCAATATGGTGAAACCAAGTCTCTATTAAAAATACAAAAATTAACCAGGAGTGGTGGTGTGTGCCTCTAGTTCCAACTATTCAGGAGGCTGAGGTGGGAGTGTTGCTTGAGCCCAGGAATTCTAGACTATAGTGAGCCATGTCTGTGCCACTGCATTTCAGTCTGGGCAACAGAGTAAGACTGCAAGACACTGTCTCCGCCCCCTGCTCCCCAACAAAAGATGAACTCCCACACCTAGGCATGCTATAATAAAACTGTTGAAAGAAATAAGAGAGAAGTGACTAATCAGGTACAAGGCATACGTAAGTACTATTTTCATCAGAACCAACAGAGGCCAGAAAACAGTGGGATGACATAGTTGAAGCACTAAAAGACACTGTCAACCAAGAATTCTAAATCCAGCAAAATGATTAGTCTAAATTCAAGAAGTCATTAAGGCATTTCTGGATAGACAAAAACTGAGATAATTTGTTGCCAGCAGATTTGCCTGCACTATATAATATACAGGCAGAAGTGAAAGGACATTAGTTAGTAACTTGAAGAAATCCATATTAAGAAATAAAGAGCACGGAACCTGATAAAGGTAACTACATAGGTAAATATGGAAGGAAAGTATAAATGTAGTTTTCGTTGAGCCCCTTGTATTCTATGTGATTTAAAAGACAACTGCATAAAACAATACAGATTGATCACATTCTGATTCTTTTTAATCTTTATGTAGATACTGTATCTTATGGGTCAATCATAGTTTTCCATGTGCCTGTAGATTGCTGTTTTCTGCCTTAAATTTTCTTAAATTGACAAATTAAAAATTTGCATATATTTATTGTGTTCATGTTGTTTTGAAATATGTATATATTATGAAATGGCCTAATCAGCTAATTAACACATGTATTACCTCACATACTTATTTTTGTGGTAAGAACACTATTCTCTTACTTTTTTTGTATTTTTATTATTAAAAATAATACTGAAGTGACCATCACATAGATGCACTGGCATACTTTTGTGAGTGTATTGTCCGTAGAGTAAATTCCTAGCTGAGAAGTTTTGAGTCAAAGGCTATATGTATTTAGAATTTTTATAAGTTTTGTCTATTGATTTTCCAAGAGGATACTCCACATTACATTCTGGTTTATAATATATGAGAATGCATATTTTTTTTACTCTCACTAATACTTGGTATTATTAATATTTTAAATTTATAGCAATGGAAAAATAGATAATATTTCATGTACATCATGTATTTATTTTTGAATTAAGTTGAGCATATTTTCAAACATTTTTGACCATTTACATTTCTGTTTCTGTGAACTGTTTATTGGGCCTTTTATAAGCATATTAATGAGCTGGTTATCTTCTCATTTAGTTCTGAGAGAAAAGTCAGATTTTAACTACCTTATTCAATCTGGGGGAAAACTCTTGATCTCAGTTTTGCTCCCTTCCTTTGTCTGTGGAATGGGAGTGGATGAGCATGCTTCATGTGGGTGTGCAGAATGCCTCGCGTATCTTTGGTGCTCAGGGAGCATGAGTCTCCTTCCCTCTACAAAGCAGTGATGGTGTATGTTGAGCTCTGCTCCGAGTCTCTCTGCCTTCCTCTTCTGCCAGCAGCCAGGGAAAGGACTTTGTTTTTAAGGGCTCCTGCAATTAGGTCAGGCCCACTGGACAATCTCCCAACCCAAAGGCCAACTGTGCCATAGAATAGAACCTAATCATGATGTGATATTTCACCACACTCACGGGTTCTGGGGATTAGGCATGGCATCCTGCAAAGGGGCTGTGGTTTTTATAATTTTTCCTGTTAATACCATGGCAGTGGGACTTTCCTTTTTTTCAAATACAGGCTTGGGTGAAGCCCTGCTAGACAGAGTAGGTGAAAGTGGAGCTGCTCTGGGTGGAGAGCAGAGGGAAGGCTGAGGCTCCCCTGCTGGGGCCTCCACTCAAGGAATGCCCCCAACAACTGCAATCTTCAATTTGAATGTTTAAGGTTGAAGGCATTGAAGGCTACTTCTTGGATCATGGGCTCCACTGAACAGGGTGAAGCATCAAACTGTTGGCACATTCCTTAAACAGTTTATTTTATTTTTTGATATATTTTTAAATTGTTTTTCTAAAAAATATTCATTTGTTTTGTATCTTTTTTATACAAACTTTTGCTTACTGTCTGCTTTTACAATTTTTATTTTTATGGATTTAGGGGTACAAGTGCAGCTATGTTAAATGGCTCACCACTGTAATCCCAGCACTTTGGGAGGCAGAGGCAGGTGGATTGCCTGAGATTAGGAGTTCGAGACCAGCCTGACCAACATGGTGAAACCATGTCTCTACTAAAAATACCAAAATTAGTCAGGCATGGTGGCGGGCACCTGTAATCCCAGCTACTCGGGAGGCTGAGGCAGGAGAATTGCTTGAACCCGGGAGGCAGAGGTTGCAGTGAGCCGAGATCGCACCATTGCACTCCAGCCTGGGCAACAGAGTGAGACTCTGTCTCAAATAATAAAAAAAAAAAGCATATACTTTATGGTGATATAGTCTGGGCTTTTAGTGCACTCACCACCCACATAGTGTTCATTGTACCCCATAGCTAGTATTTCATCCCTCACCCCTCCTGCCCTCAATGTCTATTACTCCTGTCTGTACGTCCATGTGTACCTGTTGTTTAGCTCCCGCTTATAAGTAAGAATATGCGGGAGCCATTTCACTTAGGATAATGTTAGCAGTTTATTGGGGTAGCTGTTGCTGAAATAGGGTCCTGAATGGTGGGTGGAGCCACAGGAACAATTGGTTTTGATAAAACAGGAGAAAGAAGCAGCAATTTCTGAAGTAGCTGAGGGGCTGCAGGGAAAAATCCTGTGACACCAGGGGGCTGCCTGCCACTAAAGGGAGTCCTACGACAGAGAGGAAAACAGAGAGCCCTAGGTGTGAGGGCCAGGCCTGGCAGGACACCACATGGGACGCAGAGCCAGACAGACAGAATGGGAGCAGCTTCATGAAAGACCGCTGTGCGCCACACTCGCTTACTCTCCAGGAGGGCAGGAACCAGGCCTGGAGGCAACAGAGGCGGCAACAACAGGAAAAGCACAGCCAGGATCTGAGCTTAGCTAGGGCCGGGTACGGACATCCTCAAGACACTACTACCACTGCCATCCCCATGCGGCCCCTGAGGCTCAGGACTGGATGCCAGAAGTGGCCTTGCAGAGGACAGGGTCTCCAGCATGCCCTGGCCGGAAGCCTGGATCCCCACCCGTGGCTTCGGCCTGTTGCTCCTCACTTCAGCATCTAACTTTTTAGTTTTGTGCATTTCACCTGCTTGGCAGCAGAGGCGAGTGGGAAAGGCAGTGTTGGGATTCCCACCTCTGTAGGACAGGGGGCCGGGCTGAGTAGGCTGGAACAAACTGGTGTTGAATGAGCCAACTTCAGCATGTGCCCTTCATGCCAAAGACAGACTTCTTCGGACTCTAATCAATTAAAAACCGGTTATTTCTGCAAGGGCAGCACCTTTTAATTTTAAAATCGTGATTCCCAGTAAGAGGTACATGTAGCATCTTGAGCCGGTACATGTGCACACACCCCAATCCACATGTAAATAATACTGAGCCCAATGTTTCATGAAACAGTGCCTGTACAGCCGTGTACTCCAATATAGACAACTACATTTAATTTGTAAAAAGTTGATTATAATTTCACAACCCATGAATGGATTACGAATAGTAAGTTGAAAAATGCTTTTCTAGGGCTTGTTTGGACTTCACATAAGGGATTCAAAGCATCAACCAATTTCTCTCTGTATCTTCAGAATTCCGGCAAAATCAGGCCTCTGGCTGTTCTTGGGATTTTGTCCTGGTTCCCTGGCTGTTATTACAAAGAAGCAGTTCAGATCCATGGACCTTCTCCACTGTTCTACCTCACGGTGACTTGATCCATCAACTGAATAATACAGCATCTGATTAGATTTTAGAGAGGCAAGGGCATCGGCTCTTCCTGCTTTCGAAGATTTTCTTTCGGCACACACTTGGCCTCATGTTACCACCCCTTTTTTTCCTCTCTGGAGAAGCTGGAGAGAATGGCTGGATGGAGACATTTGGGGTAGTGGCTGAGCATGCTCGGCGAGCTCCACTCTTCTGCATGAGCTGCTTGCAGGGAGTGCTCTCTCACCCCCTCATTCTCTCCCCAGCTCTACCCTGCCTCCCCAGGCATGAGTGCTTGGCTGTGGGGTCCATGGGGGCCCATCTGCTGTCCCGCTCAGCCTTCACCACCTTTCAAGCTCTTATCAGTGATGAGCTGATATTTGGGTTCTCATCTCTCACTTCTTACTCTAATTCCCAATTTATTCATGGGGAAGAGAGAGGCTCATTTATTGGGACTCCCTCAACAGTGACACTGGTCTCAACTTATTGGCAGGGAAAATGCCAGTAAGAATCCTGGATCCCACAGCCTGTTAATGGAAACCCAAGGCTAGAGGCCAGCCCCCCAGGCTCCCAGCCCCAGTACATCTCTTGAGTACTTTGCTGGTTCCCTTTTGCCACAAATACTAAACAATAGCAATGTTCTTGAGGAAATCCTCGGAGACAATTGCCAGTACTTTGAGGATTCTACCTGGTATTGGGCTTGCAGCAGACACAAGTGGAAATTGTTGATACAAACCTACTGCTGTGTTCTGGTTTACTAAAGGTCCCAGACCATGTGGGCAGGGACCCATGTGTCCCAAATTCTTGACACAACGCCTGGTAGATGACAAGCCTTCAGTAAATATTGGCAGAATTGAATGGGATCATTAGACCGTTAAATACTTGTTTTTAATCACTTCTAAGAGGGTTCTTGGATGGCTGCAGGCATTTCTTCTCCTTATTTCCAGTCCCTGCACCACCCTATAATGATTCCCCTTTTATGGATGTGAAACTGAGGATGAGGTCAGTTGGCTGACTCAGGCAAGACCACACAGCTGGTAAGCGGCCGAGCTGTGATTCAGATCCCAGGCTGTCTGATTCCAAAACCTGAAGGCTTTTCTTTATAATCTTCTGATACTGTGGCCACAGGCATCAAGCTGTCCACGAGAGAAATCACTGCAAAGAGAGCCTAGCTCGCGTACGTTGTCTCTCTGCGCATCAAGCAAGGGTGGCTTCAGCTTTGGGAACCCTCTTGGTACAAAGCAGTAAGCCCAGCCGACGGCATGCAGAGCTGTTCCCATCTGTACCAGCGAAGCCCGAAGCTTCTGAACATATTCCACATCCACATTGCAGTGCCTGTCCGCAGTGCCTGTCCATAGTGCCTGTCCATAGTGCCTGTGAATGCCAAAAGGCACTTCAGGCACGCCTTTTGTAAAAAGGAGTATTCTCCAAGTTCAAATTGAATAGATATTTTGGAAAAGACATTCTTTAGGGTTCTTCTGGGGGTCATTCTGAGAAAATCTCACATAACCTTTTTGCGGTCCCTTTTATTTAGAAACACATGCATGAGCGCACGCGCGCACGTGCGCACGCACACACACACACACACACACACACACACGATGATAAGTGTGCCTGATGCTGCCTTTCTGTTGGGTGGTCTTGAGTGTCGATCCTAGAGTTTATGCAACAGTTGGGTAATTAATTGTTGGAGAAATTGCCAAGGATATTCTCAGGCAGACACCTTCCCCCACTGGCCAGTTACTGAATCAGGTGTGAAAGACTAAAAGATGGCCTCCTCTTCAGGCTGAGATGAAGCCTGACCCTTGACTCCCTGAGGACTCAGAGTCCCCCAGCCCTGTCCCCATCTACTCAGGACAAGAATACGAGAAATGCTGTGTAATGGTGTGAAGACTTTAGAGACACAAACTAGACGCAGGTGGTCAAATTAAAGGCATGAAATTGGCTGCAGAATCCAGCTCTATTTAAGTCCACTTAAATAACTAGTGTTTTTCAAACCTTAGGGTGTGTGAAGTCACTGGGAAGCTTGTTAAAATGGAGATTCCTGACTCCTACTCCCAGATGGGTTCTGATTCAGTTGGTCTGAGCTCCAGAAGTTTTAATTTTTTTTTTTTAAATAGGGGTGCCCTCAGATCCCCTGAGAGGCCGTTTCTCCAATGTTATTGGTCTCCTGTTCTCTCAAGAATGAAAGAGGGGACCAAGGAGGCTCACAAAGTAAGTACTGGACCCCAAACAGTGTTGCAGAAAAGTGATTTTATTTAGGTAGAGAAAGAGAACAAAAAGGAGAAGAAGAGAGAGAACTTTCACACGAGAGACAAAGAGTGTGTGGAAGGGGATCCAAACATGAAGTCCAAAAGTTTTAATTTGTAATAAGTAGCTCAGGTTCACACCAGAATTCCACCTGTCTGGCCAATTGGGCATATCAGAAGAGGCACAGCAGGTATACACAAGGGTGAACTTCCTGAGCTTTGGGCTTCCTGAATCGGATACACTACAACTTTATTTTAAGGAAAAAATGGGAAAATAACTTGAAAGGGCCAAATGGAGAAATGGTTGAAATTATGGTTCATTAATATAATGAAGTATTGTGTAGCCAATAAAAATGACACAGGTACACTCACAACATAAACAAGGAAGATATGTTCTTATGGTGATCACAGTGATGTGGACAGATTATGGGAAGATGATAGCAGAAATAACATGATTGTCCTTAATATTATTTAATTTCATCTACTCAATTATTTTGCAAATGTCTTCACTACCACCTCAATATGAAAATATTGTGTGTTTTGCATTTTGTGTTAATACAAGACTCTGTAACAAGTAGAAAGAAGATATAATTCCTGTCTACAAGAAGCCAATGGCTGTAACATGAGCAAAATGACAAAGAAATCTAGAGGTGCTGTAGAAAAATTGCAGACTTTTTGGCCAGAAGATTTGTGATTAAGTTCCAACCTTAGCACCACAGTGGACAAATACTGACAGATATCTTAACCTCTCTTAGAGCCAGTTTTCACATCCTTTAGGTGAGCATAACAAAAACTACTACTTTAGGAGTTGTGATAATGGTACATGAGGCTAATAAAAATAAAAATACCTTATAAGCCATAAAATGCTATTAAATGTAAATGTGTTTTCTGCAAAGCAAAATAGTGAAATGTCAACTTAAGAAAACTTTCCCTTCTGAGGTTTTTCTCACCTATGAGATTGGAAACCCATCTTTAGCCTGATTAAAGTGAGTTATTATAATCAAGCATCTCTGAGACTTGTGGTGTGTGTGTCAGACAGCAGAGAGGATACGACAGCATCAGATGGTCAACCAAGCATAACATGCACTGTGGTCCTGGCACGCATCATCAACTGAAGCTGTGTCCACCAACAAACTCATGCTTGTCTTTGTCTGTAGACGGTGATGGAAAAGCCCACTGGGGAGGGATGGACACAGTCACATGCAGTGTCCATTCACTTTCCTCCTCCCCAGTGCCCTGTGCACAGATTGTGCATCCAGCTCTGGCTGTGGACCTGTGGTGTGATGACCTGGAACAGATAGCAGGAGGCTGTTCCCTTTGGTGTCTCTCATTCCCTGTGGGCTGGCCAGCACATCACTAGGCCTGATGGAAGGCTCTGCCAGGCTCTCTCCCACCAAGGGCCCTATCAAGCTTCCTTGACAGGTGAGTGGAGTCCATTTTGCTGGAAAAACTCTGGAAGGCTGGAGAAGAGACTGAGTGCTGTTTCTCCCCTATGGGAAGGCAGTGAGCTAGTGCCGTCTTGGGAATGGAGGGGGAGAATTCACCAGATGATTCCAGTGAAGCTGGGAAGTCCTAGTGAATGACACGGTGATTTCCACATTGTTTATCAAAGATCTTCTGCCCCGGTATACAGCTCCCAAATATGGGATTTCATGGTGCGACTGAGATGTGGTCAAATGCCCAAGACACATAAATATTTACTAAATAAGTAAGCAAATGCACTTGGAAGTGCATTTCTGTCTCAGTATTAATGCAGTGGTCATTGGCATTAATTCTAAAAGTGAGGCCATTTTATGGATTATTCCCAGCAGTGACTGAGAAAACATATCAATGTCCAGATCTTATAAGATCCAGGAAGCACAGGGGGAGAGTTCATATTTTCCAAGGGAAGGTAACATTTTACACCCAGAGAGTTGGGAATCCATTCAGTGCTGCGCAGAGGGGAACTCAGAGGCGTTAGCTTTTGTGAGACTTGGGTTCAAGTCCTAACTTTGGCTCTTTCTGTGGCTTTGTGCAGAAACTCCACCAATGTCAACTTCAGTTGCCTTGTCTATAAATGCTGTCCATGTCTTATGGGGTTATTGTGACAATCAGGTGAAATAATGTGTATAAAGCATCTGGCCAATATCATGCACTCATTAAATATTAGTTTTCCTTTCCCTTGAATTATTGTATTTTTTTGGAAAACCTTGGTGTTCCACCAAACCTCACATTCCTTCCTCAGGACGTTCCTCTGCTGTATATATGCAGTGAAAGTGAATCCACATGTTCTTCACTTGTGTATACTAGAAACATCAAATGTTATTCCAGAAGATTTGTTTGATGTTCAAAAATACTGAAGTGGCAGCACTGAGTGGCATGCTCTGAAGATGCCCATCTTGCCGGATTTTAAAGCAGCACCAGTCAGTGCCTTTTGCATCCCTCCACTTAGACTGGTCCTAGTGATAACACGGGCTTATAAAATAGCAAAGCCTGGCACATGATTGCACTTTTTGCTGTAAAATTCTTTCACAAATATTTTCTTATTTAATCATCAAAACAACCTTCTCTCTTTCTCTCTCTGTGTGTGTGTGTGTGTGTGTGTGTGTGTGTGTGTGTGTGTGATCAATGCATCATTATCCAACCTTACAGATGGGTTTAAGTAGAATTTCAGAGGTTTCAAGCAACTTGTCTAAAGGCAAGAAGCTGATAACTGACATTATTGAGTTTCAGATCATATTTTCAAATCTAGAGCATGCCATAGCCACCTGGAGCCTAGAAATTAGAGGCTGTTCATTTGTCTCCCTCTTTGCCTTACTTTTTCTTAGTTTCCTATGGGATTCCCCACAGAGGTTTGAGCATTTAGGCAAATCTGGTGGATTCATTGCTCCATAAGCAAAGTCACTGAGAGCTGTGTTTAGTGAAAATTCTGCAGGCTGAATGATTAGAAAAGAATCTGGCAAGGATCACAAAATTGAGGGCTAAATGGGACCTTCAGAGGTGCTTTTGTTCCTGGAGGCATTCAGGATTTCATTTCGCAATTTTGATTGCAGTCCTACTGTGTGCTAGGCTGTGTGCAGGGTAAGGAAACCCAGTGTCAACCACAGTGGATGTTGTCCTGGTTGTCAGGACTTTAGGGCCAGCTTTTCAGTCAGTCCTCTAAGTTCACAGGTGAAGGAAGAGGCCGGAAGAAGGGAAATTACTTTGCTCCAGGCCACGTGGCTGGTTAGTTAGAGGCAGATTCACACTCATCCAACTCCGGCTAAGCTTGACCTCACTCCCACCAAGCCCTCTCAATTTAGAAGAGAAAAGACACCGAACATACCTCTTTCCTCTACATAGCAGTGGAAAAAGTACAAACACCTGTCTTCCTGGATAGCTGTCCTAAAATTTTGGATTTTTCTTCTGATCGCTATGACATGGTTCATGGTGTCCACTTGGTGGGTCCTCGTAGAAGGAAAATCAGAACTGTTTCCATGGTCCTTGCCTGGTGGCTAGGTCTGGGTCCCACTTGCTCTCAGCAAGTGGCCAATGCTACCCCTGTGATCCAATGGGGGCTGGAGAAGCCTCTCAGTGCACGCTCCCTGGCCGCCTCTTCATACTTGGGAAGTCCAGTGTGTCCTGAGCCCCATTGCTCCTTTCTCTGCGTGGGATCACTGCTTTCCAGGGGAGGAAGCCCAGCTCCAAGGAAAGTTCAGATTATTTTAAGTGGTGCCTCATAAACCCAGGAAACAGAGGAAAATAACCAAAAAAAGCCTCACAGATGGGGGACCCATCCTAAAACATCAGGCCCTGTTCTGTCTGAATCAAGACATCTGGTCAGTTTGTTTCAGCAGGACAAAGAGTCTTTTTTCCCTAGCCAGAATTTTATGTCTTTAATCTTTTCCAGAAGAAAAGAGTTCTCATTACGCCTGCATCTTATCACATCATTGTATATCATAAAGATGTCGTTATCGCCTCTTCCTTCTGATTAACTGGTCCTGAGTGATTCTAGTCAGTGTGATTAGCTGTGCTCTAGAAACAATGACACTAGTATCACCCAGCCATCAGCAGAGGTCAGCTTCACAGGCACTGTTGAGTAATCCACAAGAATCTCTGCAAACTCTTCATAATAAACAATGACGAGAATGGTTCTTTGTCCAAACCACCGCTAAGAGAGCCTTTCTGTGCAGATATGCTTTGGCACCTGCAACTGCAGTTTAAAAGCCTCCCGTAAGCTCAATTCCAACATGTGGCCTCACTCCTTGGCTTGGTTTCCTGAGTCAAAACAACAGAAGGGACTGGAGATGTAGCACCTGGTGTCTTAAGTGGCCAAGCAGCAAACAGGTGTTCTCCCTTTATAAATTAAATTAAACACCCTTTGGAAAGGAGCTGGACAGAAAAGATAGGTTACATCTCCAAATTTTAAATGTGGAAATAGAAACAGAAGTATGGATGTTAGAATAATGTCCAAGGGGCCAGGCACAGTGGCTTACGCCTGTAATCCCAGCGCTTTGGGAGGCCAAGCTGCGAGGACTGCTTGAAGCCAGGAGTTGGAGACCAACCTGGGTAATAGCAAGACCCCATTTCTACAAAAAATAAAATTTAAAAAACTAACCAGGCATAGTGGTGTACCCAGTAGCTGGTAGTCCAGCTACTCGGGAGGCTGAGGGGGAGTGCATGAGCCCAAGAGCTTGAGGCTCCAGTGAGCCATGAGTTTACCTCTGCACTCCAGTCTGGGTGACAGAGCTAGATCCTGTCTCTAAAAAAAACAAAAAAAAATAGCATGTAAGGATGACCATGATAGCAATGATGACTATAATGACAGCACTAATCACTGTCATTTCACAATAAGTGCCCTGATGTGGGAAGCACAGGATGGATGCTTGGGGAGCAGAGCATAACGTAACTGACCTTGCGGTCAGTAGTTTTCAAACGTGGCTCCCTATTAGACTCACCCGGTCTGCCAGCCTACCCACCCCCAGGGAGTCTGATTTAATTGTTCTGGGTGAGAATGGGGCCTGGGCATTGGTACTGAAACTCTCCAGGAGACTTCCTGTGCAGACAGGGTGAGGAACCTCTCCCTTTGATGAAAATGACCCAATCTGATGAGATCAGGAAGGAACGCAACAGTCAGTGACTTTTCAGCTCCTTCAAGAATAGGCAAGGTGAAAAGTGAGAAAGGTGGTGTATTAGGGTTCTCTAGAGGGACAGAACCAATAGGATATATATGGGAGTTTAGCAAGTAGTGTTAACTCACACAATCACAAGGTGCATAATAGCCATCTGCAAGCTAAGAAGCAAGGAAGCCAGTCTGAGTTCCGAAACTGAAGTTGGAGTCCGATGTTTGAGGGCAGAAAGCATCCAGCAGGGAGAAAGATGTAGGCTGGAAAGAAAGGCTAAACCAGTCTGCCCTTTTCACATTTTTCTGCCTGGGCTGGCAGCTGATAAGATGATGCCCACCCAGATGGAGGGTGGGTCTGCCTTTTCCAGCCCACTGACTCAAATGTTAATCTCCTTTGGCAACCCTCAAAGACACACCCAGGATCGATACTTTGCATCCTTCAATCCAACCAAGTTGACACTCAGTATTAACCACCACAGATGATCTAGGAGAAGGGAACAGGAGCAGTTGGTGTGAGGCCTAGAGGAGAGGGATGGACGCCTGCTAGGAGGAACTGGGGCCAGGGTGCAGGGCAGGAGCATGGCTGCTGAGTCAGGGCAGAGTGAGGGTGGAGGTGGAGGGCCAGGTAGGGGAGGGGTGGTGGGGCTTTGTAGGCCAAGCTGCGAGGGTCTGCACGTCTTCCCGAGTGCAAAGGGAAGCCACTTTGGTGGCATTTCACAGAGTGTATGGCATCAGATTCACATATAAATAAATAAGAACATGATTGTGGCTGGATTAGGGAGGACGGATTGGAGAGCGACAAGGCTGGAGGTCAGAGCCCAGGGAGGAGGCTGTGCTTTAGCGCAGGTGAGGAGATGGTGGCCTGGACGGAGGGAATGGCTGTGGAGAGGGATTTGCACTATACTAGGAGGGGGAACTGACAGCATTTCACAAGGAATTGATGTGGAAGGTGAGAGGAATCATCAGCCTTTTCCAGGTTTTTCTGCCTTTCTCAGGAAACGCAGTGCCCCTGTGACTCCACACTCGCTGCCCCCTTGAACTCCTGTAGCCCCCGACGCCCCCACCGCCCCTGCTCATCTCCTGCTCACCAAATCCTACGAGCAACAAGGCTCTCTCCTGAGAAGTGACCCCGTTCCAGAAGATCATGGCTGGGTGTGTCCCATGTAGGTCTCCTTCAGGACTATGTGCTTTTTAACCCAGGAGCTCCACAGTCTTCTCATTCACTCAGTGGGCCACAGCACACAGCAGTGGCAGCAGGGTCAGACCTCTCTCCATATCGCCAGTGGTGACTCTACCTCCTCCCAAGCTCCAGGATGCCCCTCCTTCCGCTACCCCCTTATCCTGCCTTCTATTCATCCAGCGCCAGCTCCGTGGGAATTGCGGTTGAAGTCATGTGTGTAAAAGCATACTCTCTAGGAGAGTACACAAATTCACAGGCCACACTAAAGCCTTGCTTCATTTGAATGCTCCTGGGACCCCATCGCTATGCTGACCGGGATCCTGAGCCTGAGCCTGCTGGTCCTCGTCAGGGGTTATTTCCTGCCAGGTCTGCTTGCCTTGGGATTCAAGTCCCTGACCTTCCCTGCCTGGACTACCACTGCTTGGCGTTGCCACCCTGTTGTTCCTGCAAAATCCCTTTGGTTTAGGAGATACTAAGCCAATTCCATCTCAGTGAAAGTTTGTCAGGAGCTGAGTGATCTCGGTCAAAGGTCAGTCATGGCCAGGCAGAGGTAGATACGAGGGGAGGGTGGGAAGCAGGGGAAGAAGCAGGCTCCAGGAATTAGGCCGGTCGGGGTCACACAACAATAATACTGTCCCTTTGCTACATGGTTAATCTATGTGACCAAAGAAGGTTTGAAGGCACAAGCCTCAGTTTTAAGTCAAAGTGTAGACAGCAGCACAGCCACTGAGGTGAAGTCCCTGTGGCTCCTTGCGGCTGCCTGGTCTCCCGTCGACAAGCAGCCCATATGTATCCACTCCACAGAGATGGGCTAGCAGAGCTGGGGCCAAGTCACACCTGCCCCTCTGGGCACGTGAATGGGGTAGAGACCAGAAATGTTGGTATGGCATTGCACAATTTGTACATTTCATGATGAGCGAATGGGATTTCAGGTAATCTTGACTTTCCTTTTTCTTCTTTTCTGTGTTGTTTGAATGTGTTATCTTTATAATCATAAACAAAGCTGTATGTTGAAGAGAAATTTGGAAGACATTGTCTAAAGAGATGTGCAATATAAAAGAATGGAATAATGTCTTTTGCAGCAACGTGGGTGGAACTGGAGGCCATTATTCTAAGTGAAGTAACTCAGGAATGAAAAACTGAATACTATGTGTTCTCACTTACAAGTGGGAGCTAAACTAGGCGAACATAAAGCCAAGCAGAGTGGTGCAAAGACACTGGAGACTCAGCATTGGGAAGAGGAGAGTGGGATGAGGGCTGAAAAACTATACATTGCGTACAATATCTACTACTCAGGTGATAGGTGCAGACCTCATCAGTATACAGTTAATCCATGTAACCCAAAACTGCTTGTACCCTACCCCTGAAGCTACTACAAAAAGAAATGAGTGAGTAATTTTGGTGAAACCAAAAGCTTACCTAGTTGGCTGAGCCCAACAGAGAAATGCCACTGTTGAGGCTTAGGGAAGCTTGGGTGCCACCGTGACCACGTGTGTAGCCTGGAGAACTGAGCTGAACTGAGTTTTGCTGGGAGTGACAGTAAAATGTAAGTAGAAAAAAAAATCAAGTTCTTGGAGAACTTGCCCACAAGGGCCATGGAAAGACTCCTTGGGTGAACAGGGAGAACCCTAAGAACCTGTCCCTGGGAGGCAGGTGACACTGGATGCCTTCGAGGCTGGTGTCTTGCATCTGCTGCAGCCCACTGTCCAGCCATCTTGCCTCAGTGGAATGAGGCAAGTGAAAGGAAATGCTCAGAAGAGCATTTGGGCATCTCAAATAGATGGCCCAGGCCCTTGGCCTCGAAGTCTTTGAATGAATTCTGAGCCTTTTTTCTTCCATATTATCCTTTTCTCTTCCATGTAATCCACCCATCGATGGACAGGCCGTCGATGCCGGACAGTGCCTGCTGCTCAGGGCCATGGATGTACTGACATTGCTGTCACACCCCATCTGTGGCTATCAGGGAACAGTGGGCAAGCTTCCCCGCAGGGCCAGTCCACTGACACACCGTGGTTATGCTTGTGGCCCAGGGGCATCTTAGGAGAGCGGCTCCACAGTTGTTTGTTTACTCCCCAGTTGTATGTCCGCAGGGTCTGAGCCGGGGGGCCGGAGACCTGGCAGGGCCTTGGCAGTGTCCTCAGTGCACACAGTCATCCCTTGTGAGTCTGACCCATTTCTTTTAGCTGCAGATGTTTACCTTGGTTCATTCTTTCTTTAGGATGAGTTTTCTCTTGTTTCTTGTGCAACTCAGGCTTGGATGGGCCCATTCTGTCAACCTATACTATGGGCCAGAGATACCTGGATCTCAGAAGTCACACAATTCAGGCATCTGCATGGGATGCCTGCCATGCCATAGTGCCACAATCAGCATCCTATGTGCAGCACTCAGAGATTATCTGAAAAACAGAAGGATCCACATCACAGAGTTGTTGTGAGGATAAAATGCACTACCTTGAAGGGGCTCATACAATGCAGTGCAAGTGTCAATTGCTTAGTACATGGAAGCCACACCATCATACAGCACTCGTTTTGGATGACAGCATTAGTGGGCTGTGCAGGTGGAGGTCTCTGAGTTCTGAGTGGCAACTAAACCCTATACCTCCTGCCACCTTCTGGGGCTCACTAATCTCTCATGAGACTTGATGAAGAGACTGCAGAATGCTCAGGCTGGCTGGTGCAGCAGGATTGGGTGTGGCTTCAACTAGGCTGCTGAGAACTTTGGACAATGCTTTGGATTTGTAAGTGTAGGGAAGGGAAAATCTTCCCTCTACCCTCTGAGAATTCAATAATTGAGTTTATGAAATAAACTAAGTGCAGACAGATTAACAGGAGAAGAGCAATATGAATTTCTCACATGCACGGGAGCATCGCTAAGAGTGGATATCCCACACCCAGTGAGATCTAGAAGCTTATATATTCTCATCACATGGGACAGGGAAGGGGAATGAGACAGCTTAGGGGATAGTAAATCAATCACTTTAACCCTTTGTCTGTAACAAAGTCTTTCTGGGTGGCATGAGTCTCCAGTTTCCTCTGCTGTGCTTCGAGGTGGATGAGGTTTCTGGGGAGGGGTTCATGACATCTGAATTCTTTTGGAAGATCTGTCTTTGGGTAGATACGAGGAGCTCAGAGAAAGCCCTTTCTGGATTTGCTGTTTCCAAGAATGCTTGCTTTGAAGAAATCACCAAGAGTGATTTGAATATGCCATCAGAGGGGCATATTTTGGCGTGGCATTTCCTAAACTCTTTCATAAGCTATACTGCATACAAATAGAACATTTGAAAAAGTCACTTCCTGTGACTGTGGAAAAGGCAGACTTTAAATTGAGAATTGTTGTCTGATTAATCATCACATGTGCTGTGAGAAATGGCATGGAACCACTTTATGGGGGAAATGTGTCTTTTTAGAGCAAATATCTGAAGACAGAGAAATGTGAAGATTCAGAGTGATCATTTTCAGCTGTATCCCGGACATCAGCCAATACTGCTTTTATTTCCTCCTTTTACTGGAATCGGCTACTTTCCGCTTCATAGGATTTAGAAGTCCTGAGCTAGAATGGGCAAGAACAATTCGTAGGAGAGCAATGAGGCCTGAGCCTGGCCTGTCCAGGGTAAGACAGCTCACAGCTTGTGGCTCAGCCCCACTGCAAGGAGAAGGGAAGGTGGGTGACATGGACAGTTCTGTAAGACAGATCTTTCTCTGAGGACTTTCAGTTTCCTCTGTTCTTCCACCAAGGCTCAGTTGGGTGGTGAATTAAATTAACTGGGCATTAAGTTGAAAGAGGGAGGAGGAAGTTCAGAGCAGGGCTTGTTCTCCCTCCTGGAAAATAGCCTGGAGCTGTGGTTTGAAACAAGAGATGCTCTTTAAGGATTAGTTGTATTTTCAAAAACCACATCAGATGGAAAACCCAGAGTCATAGAAACTCTGGGCTTGGCTTTGAGTTTGAAGATGTTGCAATGATCTGAACCAGCAGTGACCTCAGAGGTGGTGGCCCTGGAAGGGATTGGGTCTCACCTGAGCTTCCACCTTTAGTTAACGGCACAGCCCAGCTCCTGTCCTCCGATCAATTGATCAGTTAAACATTGCAGTCAAGGAGCCAAAAGCTCACAAACTGGAGTGATTCATAGCACCTTAAGGACAGCTTACAATTCTTTCCTTGGGCAAAGATTTCATGATGAAGACACTAAAAGCAATTGCAACAAAAGCAAAAATTGACAAAGGAGATCTAATTAAACTGAAGAGCATCTGCACAGCAAAGGAAACATCAACCAAGCGAACAGACAACCAACAGAATGGGAGAGAATAGTTGCAAACTATGTGTCTGACAAAGTCTAATATCCAGCATTTATAAGGTATTTAAACAAATTTACAAGAAAAAACCAAACAGCGACATTAAAAAGTGGGCAAAGGACTTGAGCAGACACTTTTCAAAAGAAGACATACATATGGTCAACAAGCATATTACAAAAAGCTTGACATCACTGATCATTAGAGAAATGCAAATCAAAACCACAGTGAGATATGATCTCACATCAGTCAGAATGGCTATGATTAAAAGGTCGAAAAATAACAGAGGTTGCGGAGGAAAAGAAATGCTTATACATAACCAGTGGGAGTGTAAATTAGTTCAACCATTGTGGAAAGCAGTGTGGGGATTCCTCAAAGAGCTAAAAACAGAACGACCATTCGACCCAGCAATCCCATTGCTGGGTATATACCCAAAGGAGTAGAAATCATTCTATTATAAAGACACATGAATGCATATGTTCACTGCAGCACTGTTCACAATAGCAAAGACATGGGATCAAACTGAATGCCCATCAATGATAGACTAGATAAAGAAAATGTGGTACAATACACCATGGAACACTATGCAGCCATACAAAAGAATAAAATCATGTCCTTTGCAGGGACATGGATCGAGCTGAAAGCCAATATCTTTAGCAAACCAATGGAGGAACAGAGAACCAAATATCGCATGTTCTTACTTGTAAGTGGGAGCTAAATGATGAGAACACATGGACACAAAGATGGGAACAACACACACTAGGACCTATGGGGAGTGATGGTCCAGAGAATTCTGAGCTGTGAATGAAACCCCCTTTACTATCTTTCCAGAGATTGCTGTGAAGATTTAACTGGCCATCCCAATATTTTTGGTTGTCAGCCTGGTGTTTCTTCTGCCTGGCTTGTGGGCAGGTACTGCTGGGCAGAGACCGCTTTTCAGTGTTGGCCTGTGCAGAGCATGACACGTCTATAAGGAGGTCCTCCTTTATGGCTGCATTCTCGAAGGGGCTGCTAACTTGGTTTACCCAGTGTAGACACTTGAGCTTGTCTCCGTTGAAGACACTTGGGTCATATAGTACCTAAACAATATTTTAATAAAAACGATTTAACCCAAGGCTGTGCCTGTTCTGTTCCTCTCTCTTAATTGTAGTGAAATACACAGACCATAAAATTTAACATTAATTACTTTTAATTATGCAGTTCAGTGGTATTAATTATATTCAGATTGTTTTGCAACCAATCTCCAGAACTTTTTTTCTTGCAAAACTGAAACTCTGTACTCATGAAACAATCACTTTCCATTCCCCCTTCCTCCAGGCCCTGATAACCGCTGTGAAAGTTGTCAAGTCAAAATGGAGTCACTAATGTTAAGAAGACCTGACAAATAACGCTGGGTAAGGCCATGAATGGAGAGTTCTTATGCTGTGTGCCTGATAACAAAAACTATCTCAAAAGGCTGCAAAAACCACAATCTTGCACAAAGGCCATGGCACCCTTACACAAAGAATACTTCTGCAAGGACATCGGCCCAGCAACTGCTGGTCCAACCTTGGACTGGGTCACCCTTTTTATTAATCTTTATAGCCAAGGATAATTATTTCAAAATAATTATATTATCTTTCTCATTTGTTCTCATTAAAAACCTTCATCTTTCTTTACCTTCCTAAATATACACATAGTTTACTATGGTATACGTATTCCCACTGCAATGCTCTGTTCCCAAATAAATGTTTTTTCTTTCTGAAAGCCTCTTTCTGCTTGTTACTTAGGTTGACAGCATCATTTTATACTGTCTCTAGGAATCTGACCACTCAAAGTACATCAACTAAGTGGAATCATGCAGTGTTGTCTTTTCGTGTCTGGCTTATTTCACTTAGTACAACGTCTTCAAGGTTCATCCGTGTTGTAGCCGGTGTCAGAACTTCCTTCATTCTAAGGCTGGAGAGTATTTCATCATGTGGATAGACCACATTTCGTTGATCCGTTCATGTGTCAGTGGACACTTGGGTTGCTTCTACCTTTCGGTTATCGTAAATAACCCTGATATGAACGTGGGTGTGCAAATATCTACTCAAGTCCCTGATTTTAATTCTTTTGAGTGTATACCCAGAGCTGGGATTGCTGGGTTATATGATAATTCTATGTTTCACTCTTTAAAACCCTCCATAGTATTTTCTACAGCAGCTGCTGCATTTTACATCCTCACCAACAGTTCACAGGGGTTTTAATTTCTCCACATCCAAGACAGTGTGGTGATTCCTCAAGGATCTAGAACCAAAAATACCATTTGACCCAGCAATCCCATTAATGAATATATACCCAAAGGATTCTAAATCATTCTACTATAAAGACACATGCACACATACGAATATCGCAGCATTACTTACAATAGCAAAGACTCGGAACCCACCCAAATGCCTATCAATGATAGACTGGATAAAGAAAATCTGGCACATATACACCATGGAGTGCTATGCAGCCGTTAAAAAAAGAATGAGTTTATGTTCTTTACAGCGATTTGGATGAAGCTGGAAACCATCATTCTCAGCAAACTAACACAGGAACAGAAAACCAAACACCTCATGTTTTCACTCATAAGTGAGAGTTGAACAAGGAGAACACATGGACATGGGGAGGGGAGCATCACACACCAGGGCCTGCTGTGGGGGGAAAGGGGAGGGAGAGCATTAGGACAAATATCTAATGGACAGAAGGCTTAAAACCTAAATGACGGGTTGATGGGTCCAGAAAACCACCATGACACTTGTATGCCTATGTAACAAACTGCACGTTCTGCATATGCATCCTAGAACTTAAAGTATAATAAAAAAAAATTCTCCACATCCTCACCAACAATGGATATTTTCTTTTTTCTTTGAATGGTAGCCATCCTAATGCTGTGAGGTAGTGTCTCACTGGATCCTGCTCCATTTTGATGAAGGAACATCAGATTGTGCTGCCTCTGCTGATCACTCTCAAGAGTAAAAGCCTCAGCCTTCCTGGTGGCTTCCCAAGCCTGAAGGATCCCCAGTGACCTCTGGCCTCATTTCTGGATGAGGTCCTGTCCTTCCCCCAGGCTGTTTCCCAGGCCCCCCTAAGCAGCCCTGATGTCCTCCTGTATCTGCCTGGGTGCCCCCGCTTCGGCAGGACTTCATCTAAGATCAGATCTTCAGAAAGGACTTCTCTGTTATTCCTGCAAAACTAGTAGTCCCTCCCCCATCTCTGAATCCCTTACTTGGCCTGAAGTCTTTCTTCTCTGCTGTATTTTAAGCATGCAGAAATGCACCTGGCACACAGTAGGTGCTTCGTATTTGCCAAATGAATAAAAGAAAACTAATTACACTGAACTATAAACTAAGACTTCTGAGAGTTAGTGACATTTTAAGATATGAATTTATAGCCAGGTTCTTACCAAATTCTATTTGTTTTCAGAAGATTCTCCTGGGTTTCCTGGTATATAATCATATCATCTACAAATAATGACAATTTTTCTGTACTCCTCCCCTTCTTTCCCTTTTTATATTTTCCAGCGTAATAGCAACAGCTTTATCTTGCTTCTGACATTTCATGAAGTGTCTCTGAAATTCCACCATTGATGGTGAGTTAATGTTGGCTTTAGATCTGAGGGATGAATTTTGTCATGCTGGGGAAGTACCATTGGCTCCTGTTTTATTTGGGACGTTTTGGTTAAAGTCAAGGAAAAATGAAAGGTTAATGCTCTTCAATGCTTTTCAGCACCTCCTGGGTATTATTAGGCTTTCTCTCTGACTCCTTAGTGTGGGAATTGTGTGGATGGGTTTCTGACAACTGGACCGTCCTTGCCTTTGTATCAGTGTCTTTGCCTTTTAAACCCAGATGTGCTCCTGCGATGTGCAGAGAGCCCTTGTGGGCAGGGCCGGCCATGTCCCCTGGTCCCTTCGTCCCCTCGGGGAGGCCTGCTGGGAAAGGAGGCTGGCTGCAGTGGCAAGCTTCCCAGCGAGCCACTCAGGATGGCTTATTGTTTCTGAATTAAACAAATGAAGAATGAGATTCAATTAGAGGCAGCGTAATGTAAACTGAGATGGATTTATATTTAGCATGGCAGAGACATGTGGGAAAGAATGAAACTTCCTTCGTTTCAGAGTTGGGAAGTCGGCTTTGAAGTGTGGGGCTGGGCTTTCTGGATGCTGTCTTCACCTCCCCCAGACGCACCCCCAGATGTTTCCCTTGAGATACTAAACTTCTTGGGAAAGCAGCAGAGTTCAGTGGGCAGTGAGTTTCTGACGCTTTTGTGTAGGAGCCTTGCTGTCTCTGTTAAAGCCGCTTGCAAGGACGCAGCCATGTTGTCTCCCTTTCCTCATTTCTAAATGGATTGATGGAACCTCAAAATCCTGGTGTAGTGTGATTAAAAAAGAATAGATTTTTTTAAATGATGAAGACGTCACTATATTGAATTTACGTCTCTAAGCCAAATCCTAGAGAGTGCCTTACGGAAGAAAAACACTCTCTTTGTTATAATTCTGTTTGGGTCAGCTTTTGGAAGGCAAATGATATAGGAGGAGATTTCATGGATGTTTCTTAGTTGAGAAGAATACATGAATGTGGAACCCACAATAGTAATAGCAAGGACCAGCACAGGATGAAGTCCACCACAGACTGGGTGCAAGTGCCATAGCCTGTAGTTTAATCCCTGCATGGAACAGTCTTCATGAGGTGGGTGTGGTCAGCCTGGTTAGGGCTGCATGCTGTGGTGCCTGCAGCTGGGCAGGGCTGTGGGTCTTCTTAACCAGGAACAGAAAGACAGGAGACTTGCTTTTCTGTCTTCCAGACCTATGTCTTTGGGGTCCGCATTTTCATAAGAGGACAACCTGTTCCCTGGAGATGCCATTCATTTGCTGGGAGCTGCCCTGAAGGAAGGAATCAGGGGTGAATTACTGACACAGATTTGTAGGGGTGACTTTATTTTGTAACAAGGACTTCAGAGTTTATAGTGGGAAGAAAGCAAATGAGAAGCCACGGCTCTGGTTTCCTGGGTAAAGAAAAAATTCAGTTGCGCATGCTCCCAGAGTAAGAAGGAAATGTTAAACTGGTGACCAGCATGTCTGGTTTGGGCAGCAGCTGGGAGCAGCCTCTGGGGAGAGGGAGCCAGGCCTACAAAATGTCCCAAAACTGCCTCTGGGGAAGCCAAAGCTAGACCCCACCCTCCAGGTAAGAAGAACATTTTGGATGAACAAAAACAAAATCTTCCTGGAAAATAATTTCAACATGTGGATCCTGCATTTCTATAATCCCTTTGCCTAAGAGAGTATTATGTTGTTTTGGAAAAGAAGCAGAAACGTTTAAAAATGCATTTTGCTTTAAAATTAATGACGTTTTTCTAGACAGTAGAGCATCACGGCTTTGTGCTCCCTCCTCCCCCTTCCCCGCTCTTCTCTCTGCCCTTCTTTCCCCTACCCGCCCCCTCCCCCTAGAAAGCGCAGACTGGGGCCGAACTAGTTAATCAGAGACCAGTCTTCACACAGGGGCGGCTGGGGACAGAAGGTCTTCTGCAATCATGGTGTTTTAGGAAGATTAGGAAAAATGAATAACTTCCTTGAAAAAATTGGTTCGGAGGGTTGTTTTCTTCTTTAGACCTCTGGAAAAAATTCAGTGATACTGCATGAAGGGAAAATAATTAATACAGCTCTTCCTCCCTTTTCCTTTATTTTTATATCCAGGAGTCACTGGAAAAATCAGACCTTTTCCCATATCACAGACCCCGCAGCAGTTTGGGGGTGCTCTTGCCTGTGTATAGAAAGCATGTCAAGACCGATTAAATCATCTAATTAAAATAATGAGCACAGTGAGCCTGTTTATTTTGGCCTGAGGAAGACAGCTCCACGGGCTCTTCTGTCCGCTGAGGGTCCCTTCCTCCCCGCAGGCACACACAGGACCCATGATGACCTGGCTCCCAATAACCTGCTTTCAGAAACATCAGAGTGGGACCCACGTCACCACTGGGGATAGGACTTACTCCAGCTGGGACAAAAGAGCATTCTTTAAGACTCTGTAGACACCATCTTCGTATCTGTATCTGCATCTCTCTAGACCTCGGTCTTCATATTGGAATCTATACTGATGCTGCACTTTGCATCAGGATCTGTATCAAATCAGTACTTTGTATCAGTATCTGTTCGCCACAGCAACTTGAAGAGTGAAAAGTTTTGGCAAGAGTTGTTTTTAATCTCTACAGAAATGGACAATTGTTTGAGCTGACTATAGCCTTGGATGCTGTTTGCATGATGAAGATAAAACCTAAGATCCGCAGAGCATGTTGACTGGTAACAAGTGAAAAAAAATGCTGCCAGAATAATATTTTTGCTGTTGTTTACACAGTACTAGGGAATTGTTTGGACTAATTTGTCATGAGATTGTTGGGCTGTCTAGACAGTGTGCAGGCTCAGCCCAGTGAAGGGCACAGCTGGGAGAATGTGGTCATTCCTGGGACCCTGTGCCACCCCTGAGGATGCAGGGTATTAAAGAGGGCTCATTACAGTCAGGCTAGATCAGGGTTCTTTGGTCTGCGGTAAGATTTGGGGGCAGAATGTAAACATACTTAGCATGATTTAATTTCAAGGAAGCCCTGGAGGAATGCACTGACCTGTCATCACTGCAGGCCGAGTGCAGGGCGTAAGCCCAGTGCAGGGCGTAGAAAGGTTTCTCTGGGCTTTAGAGACTTGCTGCTTGGTTTTGCAGTTATTGAACAAAGTGCTCCCTTTTGGGGATGGTTGGTTCAATACCCTGTAAGTCCTAAGAATGGAGGCTACAGCCTTTGAAAGCCAGAATGTGAAGCCTCATTCTTATTTTCTCCCATGGTCCCAGGAGATGAGGGCTGGATGAGCACTCTTCAGAGGGGAGCAGGGAGGCAGTGGTTTATGCAAGGGAATGGGAAATGTTGCAGCAGGTGAGAAATAAAAATTTCCCTCCCTTCCACCCTCCTCTTCCCTCCCTCCCTTCCCTTCTTCCCCTCCCTTTCTCCCCTTCCTTCCTTTCCTCTCTCTCTCCTCTCCCTCCCTCTCTTCCCTCCTTTCCCTCTCTCCCCTTCCCTCCCTCCCTCCCTTCCTTCATTCCTCCCTTCCTTCCCTCCTTCCTTCTCCTTCCTTCCTTCCTCTTTCCTCCGTCCTACTCTCCTTTCCTTCCCTCCTTTCTATCCTTCTCTTCCCTTTCTTTCTTTCCTCTTTCCCTCCTCTTTCTCCCTTTTTCCTTACATTCTTTATCCTGCATTTAATGAGTAACTGCTATGAGCTATCAGTGTTAGATTTGTGATATTCAATAATACTAATATTGATTAATATTGTTATGAAATTCCTTAACGTTCTGCATCAGCCATCTTACCTTGGGATATAAGAAGAGAAAAAGAGAGCAGAGTGTGAGTTTCTGCAGGAAAAACTTTTACAAAATAGTATCAAGATTATCTTCGATTTTGGGTGCTCTTCATTTCTTTGTGTACATCTAGACTTCCACCTGGCATAACTTTCCTTCTCCCTAAAGAATTTCCTTGTTTAAACATTTTTTGTAGCGCAGCTCTGCTGGAGGTGAATTCTTCAGCTTTTATATGTCTGAAAAAGTTTTTATTTTGCCTTCATTGCAGAGAGATTTTTTTTCTGGGTATAGATTTCCAGATCAACAGTTTCTTTTTCTTTCAGTTCTTTAAATATTGTGAATTTTTCTTTTTTATCCTTCCAGAAATTTTCATTGCATTTGAAAGCATAGACTTGAATCTGTATTGGTTTTTGTTAAAGCAGCATGGGCTGATTTCAGTGCCCTCTGGTCTTTTTGCATCCGGATGCTCCTCGGAGTCCCGGCCTGCCCTCACGCTCGGAACGAGGCTCGCTCATTTTCGTGGCTGAGCGGTGCACACTTGCTTCTGTGTCCACTCGACCTATCCCGGGCTGTGGGAGGTTTAAATGTTTTGCCTCCTATCTTTTTGTTGTTGTTGTAACTGTTCTTATTGGTGTATCTTTCTGTTGTCCTGCTCTTAAGATGCTTCTTTGTTTGTGGGAGTAGACTGCGTTCATTTTTTTCCTATTCTTTTTAAAAGAATTTTAAAATTTTTCTTTAAGTTCTGGGATACATGTGCAGAGCGTGCAGGTTTGTTACATAGGTGTGCATGTGTATGTGCTTTGCGGCACCTGTCAGCCGTCATCTAGGTCTTAGGCCTTGCATGCATTAGGTATTTGTCCTAATGCTCTCAGGGAGGGGGGTAAGGGGAGGGAGAACATTTTGTTCCTATCCTAAAATTTTTAGTATTCCTCTAGCATTCCTCTTCCTCCTCACTCATCCACTCTGTCCCTCTACGACCTGCTGTAGGGAAACACGGAGAGGGTGTTTTGTGTTGAGTGGATGAAGGCACGAGTGCACGAATGAGTGCCTGGGAGAATGTGCCAGGCATTTCTTGCAGCAGCAGTTGCTCAATGCCCTTTCCTCAGAATAGGAGGCGAGCCGGTGAGTTGAGTACCTTGTGGGAAGCTGCACAGGCCTCGGAGGGGCCAGCTCCCGAAGTGTCACCTGTCACTTTTGGGTTTTCCCATTCTGTGGCTGTCTTCCAAAGCTTGAGGTCATTCTTAGAGCCCTGGCGTCAAGGTGCTGACCGATTCCGTGAAGCCCTGGGTTGGTCTTCCTGGGGTGCTTGGCACTAAGTAAAGGGCAGAGGGTGGGAGCCAGGGAGGTAACTATAGAAACAGATAAAGTGCTTCAAGAAAACCCTCCCTGTCCTGCACTGGCAGGATCTGAAATGATAGCCGATCGTTTTGCACACAAAAAGGGGAATAAAGCCAACCGTGCAGATGGAAAAACTGTCCACTGTGTCCAGAGGAGGGTCTGATATGTCAGACTCGTGTGCCAGAGAGAAGCCGGGGACAGACCAACCTCCAAACCAAGTCACCAGGCCTCCTACCCCAGGTTTCTCTCCTGCTCAGATGCCAGCTGGGGGGCAAACACCTGGGTCCAGGAGCTGTGCTTCCCCACCACGGGCACTGCTCCAGAGTCCAGCACCTGTAGACTAGGAAGAGGTCCACACAAGGGGCTTGGGGAGTTAACACACATGACAACGAGATTATCTGTCCAGCACCGATGTCCATCTATGTCTATCAGATGGACATCGGTGCTGGATGGAATGCCAGTGCTGTAGTTTGAATCTTTGACCCCCACAACCTCATATTGAGATCTGATGCTGGATGTTGGAGGTGGACCTAGGGAGGTGTTTGGGTTGTGGAAGTGGATTCCTCATGAATGTCTTTATGTCTTTCTCACAGTGCAAGAGCTGCTTATTAAAAGAAACCTGCCCCCTACCCACCCCTCCCTTGCTCCCTCTCTCCCCATGTGATTCCCACAGGCCAGTTCCGCTTCACCTTACACCATGAGTGGAAGCTTCCTGAGGCCTCACCAGAAGCAGATGCTGGTGTTATGCTTGTACAGCCTGCAGAACTGTGAGCCAAATAAACCTATTTTTTCTGTAAATTACCCAGTCTCAAGTGTTCCTTTCTAGCAACACAGATAGACTAAGGCAGGCAGCCAGTGGGAATTTGGGAGATGTCAAGCTAGCCAGTTGGCCTTGTCAGTTTTTATTAGAATGCATAGGATCATCTTAATGCAGTTTGCATATGTGACACACACACACAGAGGCACACACACATGCATACTGTCACCCCCTTCACAGAGCAATAATCCTTGACAAAAAGTTGATGTGAGCAAATTAGCTTTCTTTTAATTTCTTAACCTCTACAATCAAGATTAAATCTATGATTCATTGTTCTATTTCCAGAAAAAAAGAAAGATAACTGTTCCCTTCTGTGCATGGAGCACATAGTTTTTGGTTTATCCGCAGATGCTGCAATCACACTGTTTAATTAGATGCTTAGTTGCTAAGAGAGAGGCCAAAGGTGCAGGCTGTTGGAATTAGTGATTGGGGTGAAAAGACAGGGAGAGAGTAAGAGGAGAAGGAGGATGAGGAGGAAGAGAGGCCAATTATAACCCGGAGGTTTCAGACATCTGTGTGTCTCAGGTTGCATTCCAAAGCCAGCCTTTCCCTCGGCATAGGAAAGACTGCTTTGATAATCTGGCTCTCTGTTTCGGCCTGGCTGTAGCCAGATAAGCTGTAACTCAGTTTACCCAGAGGTTCTTGTAACTGACTTGGTGAGGGATGGGAGTTGACCAGGTAGTATGTCAACTTGGGTAAACAAAGCTGATGTCCTTTGCTGAATCAAGCATTCTCTGGAGGTATTTACTGGTAGAACTTTTCTTATTTTTAAAGTGTTTTTTAAGTAAAACATATTGACATTCCATGAAACTCTGCCTCCAGAGCCAGGCTGCTGAGGAAAGATTCCTATCACCGCAGTGGGCAGCAGGAAGTGCTTTTCGGAATGGAAGTGTCACTGGATGTCGCTTGGAAAGTCCTGTCTTACCCAGAAGATGCTAAAGGAAGTGCACTCATTAGGGGGTGGCTCGTTCTTATTTTCCACACCTCTCAGTAGTTTGTAGAAATCAAGATATGGTCCCAAATTCCAACCAAGTAGCCTCAGAGATGAGAATACACAATTAAACATGAACATACATGTTTCATTTACATGGTTGATTTTACTGGCTGCTACCAATAAAAAGTTCTATAACATTTATTTTTAAAATTAGACTTGAAATTAATTTTATTTTGATGCGATTTGAGGTGATTTTATGTAACATCCTCTAAAAAGTTAGGATTAGAGTGGATTAAAATAAGCAGAACTGGAAATACCTTACTCACTAAAGTCAGTCAAGTTTGTCTAAATTGACGTCTAGATGACCAAAAAAATGGCATCTGCCCATGTAAAGTCACACGGACATTCAGATTTCTGAGGATCAGGAATTACAAATCCATACGCTGTACAAATTCCACAGAGGTTAAACCTCACCTCTTAAATAGATGTTGACTTTTAAAACTGACAATCAGACATTCCAGCTACATGCTGATAAAACTGTCATTCCCCGCTAGTTTTGGTTAGAATCCAGTGGGTACTAAAAAAAATAAAAATTCTGCCTTCATTAGTGACCGAGTGAGACAATCCAAGTGCGAGGTGTGGCCTCCGCAGCCCGCACCCTAGCTGGTCCACCTGCAGGCTGCCTCTGCCAGGCCCAGGCCGTCTCCATGGTGCAAACTGGTTCCTTCAAATCCTTGAGGAAGGGAGCACACAGGTGGACCCCTTCAGAGCCTGAATGTCCTGGGAGGGACACGGTATTTCTGGGAGTGAGGACCTTGCGCAGGAAGGATGGCCTACTGGGGATAGCTCTAAGTGGGGAGCAAAGAGCACAAACTCCTATCCCTGACCAGCAGTTGATCAGATGCTATGGAATCAACCAGACCCAGAAACCTCACAGCCCCTCTTTTCCTTTAAAGCTCCCTACACACCTCCTTCTGCCCACATCATACTCACCTTGCCTAGCACAGGCCACAGAAATAGCTGTCTGTCCCCAGGCCACAGACATGAGGCAGGGCGGGTGGAGAAAGGAAAGAACAGAAGCCAGGGGCACCCATGGAGGAAATGGTGGGGACACAGAGGAAAACCTAGGTCTGCAGCGGGACTGGCAGAGCATCGGCTTTTCTGCTGATGGCTGAAGACGTGTCTCTGGACCAGGAGTGCAAAGCTCTGAGTCCTGGTCCCCACGCTGTCACCAAGCCCCAGGGTGATCTCAGGCTTATCACTAATTTCTTGGTAAAACGTTGGACCAAGGCCAGATAACCTGCAAGCTGGTGATTCCTGGGAGGGGGCTCCTTCCTTGGGTTCCTCCAAATACGACCTGTGCAGCAGGCCTGTGCTTATGCTCAGAGCTCCGCAGTCACATCACACAGGGAAACCTCCATTCTGGGTGTTGATAGGACACAACAAAGGTGCAAGCGTGCCCCATGCCCCCAGTGACTCCACCCGGTGGGCACAGGAGTGTCTCAGAGCTGTTTGCCTCCTGAATGCCGGCCCCGTTCCCATTCTCTGCTAATCGCTTCATTCTCACTGGGCTGAGCACCTTTGTTCTTGGCATGGGAATTTCCATGTGTTGAATATGCTTAAACCATTTTTTGAGAGGTTGCCTTTCTAAATATTTTGGTTCTTAACTCGAGAGTTTTGCTGCTTTTCAGAGGTGGTTTCCTTTTCATGTGCTTAACTCTTTTGCTGGGGGAGATCAGAGTGACCACCTGTGCCGGTGGAATTTCAAATCTACCACGGAGGATAAACACCACAATAGTAGCTGGAAAGAAACGAGAGTGAAAAGTCCTGTCTGCACCCCTTCCCTGCTCTGTTTTTCCGCACAGAGGGCAAATGAGAAAGTCGAAACCATAATATTGCCCTATGGAATGAAAACATCTGGGCTTTGGCTCCTTTTTCTTGTCTTTGGATAACATTTATTATTATCTTGAGATTTAACACACCGATTTTTGCCAAGCAAATAGCGTTATGACGGTGAGTGAGATGATAAGTGTGGCCACAGAACCCTCACCGGCTTCTCCCTCCCTGAGCTTCTCTGAACTGACTGACTCTCTGCGCGCCTTGGGCCAGCCAGGGCCTCATTCCTTCCTCTGTCATCCCTGGAAGTCTTGGACTTGCTTTTCTCACCAGATTGTCAGTGTCTCTGGGTTTTCTCATTGTGCCCAGTGCACAGTACCGGGCACAGTGTCTTCCTACCATCCTTCTTGCTGGGTCCCCTGCCATTTGTGGAAGCCCCCTCTGCACCTCACACTGCCTTCTCATAGGGCAGGCTGTGCCGAGTTCCTGACTGTGTCCTGTGACGGCAGGCAGGACTGCAAGGTCACTTTGCAGAGCCTCTGTTTTCTCATTTATAAAACAGGAATCATATCCGACTTCTCACTCTCCCGAGGTGAAGGTGAAGGTCAAGTGCAGAGCCTTCCTGGCACACCCAGTGCTCTCTCAGTCATGGGGAGGGGTGAGGAGGGAGGATGGTGTTTCCGGGAAAGCAGAGCTGAGGCCCACGGACTACAGGGCAGCTCTCTGCTCTCCTTGCCTTGTGCCTTAGGTTGAAAAAAAAAAGTGCTAAGTCCCAGAACACAGCCCCCCTCCTCCTTCCCTCTTGGCTAGGATGGAAGGCACTGCTAACAGGGGGTGGTGGTGACTGGAGAGGCCTTGCAGGGTCCCATGTGCAGGAGCCACGGGGACGGTAACTTCTGTGGGTGGTAGGGGGTGAGAGGCATGAATGGGCCTTGCTTCCTGCAAGATTCCATTCGATCTGATCCGCCTACCCTGCCGGCTCCCCACCCCGAGACCTTGCCTCTCACAGGGTCTCTGGAGACTGGGAAGTCTCTTCACCAGCCAGCACTCCTGTTCTCCAGCTCTGCAGACCCTGCTCCAGCCTCCTCGCTCCGGCCTCTATTTTCTCATTTACATAATGGGAATCATATCTGTCTTATAATTCCTATTTTATAAAGGAGAAAACAGAGGCTCTGCAAAGTGACCTTGCAGTCCTGCATGCTGTCACAGGGCACAGGAAGTCGGCACAGGCTGCCCTGTGAGAAGGCAGTGTGAGGTGCAGAGGGGGCTTTCACAATGTGCCTGGCACTGTGCACAGTGGGAAAACCCAGAGACACTGACAATCCGATGAGAAAATCCTTGCACCATACACATCAAAGCAGCATCTCCCAGGCCAAGCCCCTCCACAGTTTTGCTGTGCTCCTGGCTTATGGCTAACCCCGCATGGCTTCCTCCATGTAGTCGTGGATACTGGAGATGGGAAGGGCTTTAAATACCAGTTGGTCAAGTTTCATTTCACATATGAAGGAAACGAGATCCAGAGAAGCTGAACAACTTACCTGAGGTCACACAGTTTGCACTGTGGAATTGGATGAGAACCCCGCTGTTCAGCTCTCAGCCAGCATCCCCATGCCGTATGAAGTGATGTGTATATTGGCCATAGCCCAGGATGTGCTACACCCCATGCACAAGCTCATCCTTTTATAGGCTGTCCTCTGTAATCATTGCTGTAGGAGGCAGGGTGGAGCCATGGGAGAGGGCAGTGCTCAGAGATTCTGAGTTCTAGTTCTGCTGGCATGAACTAGCCCTGTTCTTGGGCAAGGGCCGCTGCCTTTTTGGGCCCTGTTTTTCTTGTTTTAAAGGCCTTGGACTGCAAGGTCTCTTTCAGTTTTAGAAGTTTGAATTGAATCCCAGCACTTTGGGAGGCCAAGGTGGGTGGATCATTTGAGGTCAGGAGCTTGAGATCAGCTTGGATAAGATGGTGAAACGCCATCTCTACTAAAAATACAAAAAAATTACCTGGGCGTGGTGGTGTCCACCTGTAATCCCAGCTACTTGGGAGGCTGAGGTAGGAGAATTGCTTGAACCCGGGAAGTGGAGGTTGCAGTGAGTTGAGATGACGCCACTGTACTCCAGCCTGACAGAGTGGGACTCTGTCTAAAACAAAACAAAACAAAACAAAACAAAACAAAACAAAACAAAACAAAACAAAACAAAAACCAAAACAGCAGTCTGAATCAGTCACTAAACGGATCCACATTGAAAGGAAGCCTGCTGCTTGAAGATGCTTGCTAATGAATGCCAGGTCTTTTGAAGAGTGAACACTCCACTCCATCATTGTTGTTTGGATCATTTCAGATTATTGCATGTCAGTCAGTCTGGAGAGGAGCTGATATTCTGAAGGTGCTACCTGGCTCTGAACTACGGAAACCAAGAGCTCTGGTAGGGTAGGAACTGAGGGTCCCCCACATTTGTCTCAAGAAGAACATCCTTGCTGGTCTCGAAGAGGGAGCCTGGCGCATGTCATGCTTGACAACTGTCTTCCTGACACTCCCCTGCTGGGACAGCAACACAGCATGGGTCCCTGAATGCAGTAACAGCAGCTCCAGTCCCCTGACCCTTGTTTGTAGAGGTAGGTCATCTCCAGTGTCAACCTCCATTTACCTGTGGAGCAGGGCTGATCACTTTGCCACCAGTCCCAGCCCTGCCCTGGTGCCATCTGCAGTGTAAATGGTGCGAATGCTGACCTTTGCAAAGGCCCAAATGTGGTCAATTCAGTTATTCATACCAGGCAAGGAAGCTGCCTTATGAATAATTCTAAGTTGTTACAAATCCACAAACCTTTTTCACATTGCCTGCTTTCAGTAGATTCTCCAGAAATGTTTACTGAATAACTGAATAAATTAACATATGAATGAATATTTTGCAATAAGCTTTTGGTATTTACATTTGCACATCTGTTTGTTGATGTTTTGAGGATCGACAGCAGTCCTTGCAAAAGGGCACAAGCATGCTCCCAAAACAGGCCTGGAGCGCCCAGAAAAGCCAAGTGGGCGATGGTTCTCTCTTGCTCTGCAGGGGTGGCGGGGAATAGGAAAAAAAGCTGATACAGCCTCTAACTGGAAGCTGTGAGACTCCTGACACACAACATGCTTGATTTGCATGGCTTAACACCTGTATTCTGCATTTATAACCCTGTCCTCTAGCTTTGGTCAGAGCTACCATGTGGTCAGCAGAATCGCCCCCTAAAGAAGTTCGGGCCCTCACCCCTGGAAACTGTGACTGTGTTATATCTCACAAAGAGGACTTCGCAGACATGATTAAAGTTATGTACCTTACAATAGAAACATTATCTTGAATTATCTGGGCAGGCCCAACCAAATCACCTCAAAAGCAAAGAACTCTCTTCACTGGAGTCTGAGAGCTGGGACTGAAGGGGAGGTGAAGAGATTGAAAGGTGAGAAGGCTCCACGGGTTGTCAGGGGCTGGGAGAGGGAGGGGCACTGAGTCCAGGAATGCAAGTGGCCCCAAGGAGCTGAGAGGGCTCCGGAACCAGTGGAGAAATGGGGACTTCCACCCTGTAACTATAAGGATGGGAATTCTACCAACAGCATAAGTGGGCTTGGAAGTGGAATTCTCCCTGGCGCCTCCGGAAAGGGACACAGCCTTGCCAACACCTTGATTTTGGCCCTGTGTGACCCTAAGCAAAGAATCGACTGAGCAACCCTATGGCTGGATTTCTGACCCACAGAAACTGTGACTGATATATGGGTGATGTTTTAACCCACCAACTTTTATAGCAGCATGCTAAGACAGCGAACAAATATTACTGTGGCTTTGGACATGTGGCTTCAGCTGTTAGGACCCTGTTTCTTCCCCCTGAGTTTGAAGGGTTGGGCCACATGGTCTCTGACACCTCTCTCAGCTCTCAGGTTCTAGGATTTGCTATCAAAAATTAATTGAGTTGATATAAATACCAACAGTTTTTGGGATCAGGTTTTGGAGTCACCCAGGCTGGGTCTGGATTGTCACTTTACAGCTTGAAACCAGGCTGCCTGTCTGTGTTTTTGTTCCTAATCTGTATATCTGTACACAGGAATAATAACTCTGCTTTATAATGTTTTAACGGTTAAATGGGATCATGTATGAAACAAAACTCTGGTTCATAGTGTCTACTTGATAAATATCACTTTCTTTCTCTACCTCATTTTTACAGTCCTGCTGTTGCAAGCTGGGTTGCCCCCCACGAAATGCAAGGAGGCATCTCAGCAAGTTTCAAGGTTTCCATCCTCCTACAGCTGGGACTTTTGGCTGAAGCTCTAGGAACAAAGACATTACTTGGGACTGGCTATGATTACAAAGAAGCTGATGAGTGCACAGAACTGCAAGAAGCAGGCACATTTTAGGCCCAGCAGCCCAGTCTGGGGTCCCTATCAGTTTGCTCACTTGTGGGGAAGATCTCATGTCTGGGCGACTGTCATCCAGGAGCAGAGCTGGTTCTTTTCTCCTAGTTGTTAGGCTGGCTCAGTTCCGCAGCTTCTGGGCATCAAGTAGGAGGTTGGTGTCACTTATTCTGACATATAATGTAGTTCTAGACTTTTCCAGGGTTTTCAGTGTGTTTATTTCATGGAAGTTGACATCTAGAGTTCAGAAAGCTGACTGATCCAAAGAGAGGGATTTTGCAGTGGGCTCTTCAGTTTTCTGAAGCTCAAGTTTAGTTTCTTTTATCTTTCTTTGCGACGGCCCCTGCTCTGGTAGAGATGGGATGTTAGGTCAGTTATTTCTTCAAGGACAACAGGTGCCTGTCCCCGCAGGCCCATTTCCACTGCTTTCAGCCTTCGACTCACAGATTTTGTCTGTGAAATTGCCAACAGGCACTTCATTCCCTGGCTCCTGCTGGAAGCAGCTACAACCTTCATCAGGAACCCTGCTAATAAAGAAACCACATTATTTCCTCATGCTCTGGGTTAGCTTTGACTTGCGACCAATAAACCGCACTGTCCTGTCTTTAGAAATGGTAGCAGGCAAAACTTTATTTAAATGTAAGCTAGGAAAGTATCCAGTCCTATTTTAGTAAGGTCCTGACTCCTAAAATGGCAGCTATATATACATTAGGTTAATCTGGATGAAATTTTAGCTTGGAAAATCTGAGCAACTTTTTCTTAATTGTCTCAGTTTCCTTTTCACTGGGCCCACAGGGATTTCAATACAAGAAAAATCCCAGAGGATGGCTGAGTTGAAATAAAACGCTTGGGGTTAGCAGGTATTTTGGCTGACTCAGAGCCTAGGTTCAAATTCTGGCTCTGTACCTTACTAGCTATGTGACGTTTGGCAGGTTACTTCACTTTCCTGGAGCTCAGTTTCCTTATCTGCAAGAGTTGCTATGAAGATTAAAGGAATTTAAATAGGGAAACACAAAGCATTCAGAGCTTTGCTTGTAACCAGGCAAGTGCATTGTATTAGGTTGGTGCAAAAATAATGGCTGTTTTTTGCCATTACTTTCAATGGCAAAAACCATGATTACTTTTGCACCAACTTAATATAAATATTAGCTATCATTGTGGAGTCTTACTACTGTCTTCATATGACCAGACATTACTGATCCCCTGAGCCAATCCTCTCCATGAGAATGTACCAGTCTGAGGCTAGGCGTGCTGGCTCACGCCTGTAATCCCAGCACTTTGGGAGGCTGAGGTAGGTGGATCACTTGAGGTCAGGAGCCCGAGACCACCTGGTCAACATGGTGAAACCTTGTCTCTACTAAAAACATACAAAAATTGGCCAGGCATGGTGGTGGGCACCTGTAATCCCAGCTACTTGGGAGTCTGAGGCAGGAGAATTGCTTGAACCCAGGCGGCAGAGGTTACCGTGAGCCGAGATCGCACCGCTGCACTCCAGGCTGGGTGACACAGCGAGACTCTGTCTTAAAAAAAAGGAAAAAAAAAAAAGAGAGTGAAGCAGTCTGATCCTATGAAGCAGTGAGCCATGGATCAATCTTTTCACCTGTGGTCCTCCTTGGATTCCTGACACTGTGGCCCAGCCCCTCCTCTAGCCTCTCTTCTCTTGCAGAATCTCTGGGGACTGGCTGGCAGTGGAATTCCCCAAGACAGGTGAAGCCATTGTCTCTCATGTACCAAAATTGCTATTCCAGATGCACAAACTATTTTTTCTAACACATTTCTAGTACTCAGCTTAAAAAAATTATGTCAATAGCTTTATTGACTCCAGATCAGCAAAAGAAAAAAGGGGGCAGAAAGCGCTGCCTTTCAACAGAGCAATCAAAAATGCTGAACCTGTCTTCCCCCGAAGACTTATTTATGGCTCTCTTTTCCGAATTCTTTCCTTTGGTGGTTAGACATGCACAGTCTTTGAAGTGGGCTAGACATGTTTTCTGCATGTGCGAGCAGCTGTGTCCCTGCAGGACTAGTTTGGAAGCAGTTTTTCCTTATGACTTCTAGTCATCCACCAAAGGGTCTGTCACAGGATTTTGCACAGAATTTGGCCATGGTGGACAAAAAAGAGGATTGTAGAGGTTACTCCTCATCCCCACCGTGAAGGGGCAATCTTCAAATGCTGCTTGCAGGTGACACCCTTCTAAGGCTCTGGAACCCCCCAGGGGATGTGATTCACCCTTCTTCCTGTGTGCTCTCACGTTGCTCCTGTGTCAGAAGCTGCATCGTATCAGCTATGCACATGATAAGTTGAAAGCAAAGCCACAGTGCAAACATCACTGCACCTTTCCTGTCACTCCCAGGATCTGAGCGCCAGCATGCTCCTCAGGGCTTGCGTTCTGATTGCATGATGCATCCATCCCATCCTGACTGCACAACGATCGCTCCAATCTCTGCTTTTCTTCTGAAAGCAAAACCTACTCTTCCACGGTTACGTGTTGATTAAATGAAATAACACATAAAGTAAGGATATGCAACGCCCAGAAAGCACTCAGCAAACTTTCTTGTTATGACTGTCATGATCGCATGTTGGTCTAAGCAGGACTTTCAGACAAATAAAGGCCTCAAAGACTGCTTCAGTCATCACTCATATTTCAATCTCTGTCTTATCTTCCTGTCTTAGACAAAAGTAAACCTCCTGTGGTTCTGGGTCCCCTGTGGCTACCTTACTCTCTCTTTCCTTACAAAGTCAATATCCAAGAGATTTACGTTGTTGACATTTCCTCCATTTCCCCTCAACCTGTAACCCCCACACTGTCAGACTGTACCCCCATCAGCACTCTAGACCCTGGCTTCCCACCACAGTCAAGCCCAGAGGCCTCGTTTGAAGCTGTGGATCTGCCCTGTTCAGTAGGGGTGGCCAGCTGTGCAGAAGGCTGCAGAATACTCCAAATGTGGCCACTGTGCAGCAAGGAATGGAATTTTAAATTAATTTTTAGTAAGTTATTTAATTAAAATAAATTATTTAATTAAAATATATTTAAATTATTTTACATTTAAAAGCAGATATTCAGTTATTGAAAAACTTTCAAGTACAATTGGAACCACTTGTGTCTGTGAATCTAGTTTCTCAGCTGTAAACTGTATGAACTCTAAATACAGATCAAGCATTTCTGATGAAAATTTGGTGTCTGAATTGAGATGTGCTGGAATTGTAAAACCAGATTTCCAAGATTTGGTTCCAAAAAAGAACATAAAATATCTTGATATTTTAAATCCTCATTACATTTTGAAATCACAGCATCTTGGCTATATTGAGTTGAACAAAATATATTATGAAAATGGATTTCACGTTTTGATTTTAGGGTGGCTACCAGAACATTGGTGGCTTGCATTTATTTCTATCTTCTGTGCTGCAGTGGGCATTTTCTCCTGTGAATTCTCTGGCTTCTGAGCTCCAGGCTCTCCTGCCACCTCCCCCACCCCAGGCCTTTCTGTTTTTCCCCTGTGTGCTGGTGGCCTCACAGCTGCTCCTCAGGATTATGCTTCCATGAGTCCTGTCCTTGCATTTTCTCTGTCACACGGTACACCCTGCTGCAGGATTCTCCCATTGCTTTTTGCTTGTGCACCAACTTCTAACATTTGCTTGAGGCTTTCTGCAGGCAATTGCAGCACAAGCTCCTCTGACCCCAAACTCAACATGCTCCAGTTCAGTCTATCCCCTTCCAGCAGAATCCTCATCCTCTTTCTGGTTGCCGTCCCTCTGAACTGTGTTCAAATCATTCCTGCTAGAAACTGCGGACAGCCAAGAGTCCTCCCTCACTTTCTTGCCCAGCGTCTCAACAGATATGGGTCCCACAGCTTCTCTCCAGTAAATACAGTTCAATCAGCACCCCTCTGGTTTGTATCAAACATGAATCACATCCCTATGACCCCCTCCCGTCCTCATGGCCTCCTATCCCCATGACCTTTCCCCATGGCCCCTGGTCACTGTGGCCTCCTGTCCCCATGATGCCCCTGTCCCCATGACCTCCTTTCCCCATGACTTTCTGCCTCCATGGCTTCCTGTCCCCATGGTCCCTGGTCACTATGGCTGCCCGCAGGCCTCCTGTCCCCATGACCCTCTTGTCCTCGTGGCCTTCTGTCCCCATGACCTGATGTCCCAAAGGCCTCTGGTCCCCATGGCCTCCTGTCCCCATGGCCTGTGGTCACCATGGCCTCCTGTCCCCATTGCCTGGTCACCATGGCCTTCTGTCCTCATGGCTGCCCTGTCTCCAAGGCCCCTTAATCCTACGGCCTTTTGTTTCTATGGCCTCCTTGTCCCCTAATCCCTGTCCCCATTCTCTCTCCTTGTCAGCCAGTCTCTAGGTCTAGCCAGAGGAAGGTTCTGAATTGCAACCGGACAGACTCACCTGCTTAATTCTCTTCAGTGGTGTGGATTTATTAGGAAGATTGCTAAATACTTCCTGACACATTAGGCATCCTGTTTAAAATCTGAAGAGGGAGACAGTAGGGGAGAGTATAAGGTGCAGTCCTCATTTTCAGCTTACTCCTCAGGACAAGACAAAAGCCCTTTGTCCACCTCTCCATCTGCATTCCCTTGCAGTCTGCTCCAGGCTCCCTCTGTGCCAACAGGTGTCCCCGGCCCTGAGCCACTCCCTGCTGTGACCCAGCCTCCCACCCTGCCCATCGGTCACCTCCACCTCACTCTTCCTGGCGTCTGTACAGATCCTCTACCCATGTACGGTGACATTCTTTCTCTTCTGTGCCCTTCTGAACCACAGGGTGACTCTGTCACATTACCTTGTAACTGACTGTCCCTGGGACTTACCAATCTGGCCTGAAACCACAGCGTATGAAGATTAATGTTCAAATCATGGCCTGACAGCTTGGGCTCAACTGGGAGCTCAGTAGCCCCAGCATTCCTGCTAGCTCTCTGAGAGGTTGGCTCCAGAGCCGGGGCTCAGGTCCACGTTCCCCTCCCCTGACCCCTGAGATGCCTCACACTGGCCTCTCTCAGAAAGCCTGTGGCCTAGGAGTGCTGGGAGCATCAAGGGGTACGTTGTTTGCAGAGAATTAAAAAGCAATGATAAAAACTAAAGTCAACTAGAGGTTGGTCTCCTTTCTAGTATCACCCTCCACTGGCAGCTCTAAACAATGGCAGAGGGAGAGCACCGCTCCCGACCCGCAGGGTGGCCTCCCCCACTGCAGCCCCTGCCCCACTCAAAGCATTTGTCCTCGTCACTTATCCCGCCCCCTTATCATAATTGCTGCTCTACTTCTCTGCATCATCTGTTAGACTATATTCTTTTAAGGGTAGAGGCTAGATTTTATATTTCTTTTCTCAGGACTTAGCATAGTCTACAATAAAGGATGCAGAAAAACTTATTGAATTAATAAATTAATAGATTTTCTCAATTTATCAGAATATCAAAAGCAGGAAATTGTCAGCTAAACAAGTGGTAAGAAGATGGAATTTATTGAAAATAATCTTGTATTATTCTAAGGTTACTAGAGTGCCAGCCAATGTTCTATACTTTTGTTTTATGGTATTGGAAAGGGGTTACTGCATGGAAAATGTGAATTTGAAGTCCTTCAGGATTCTGAAGAACTTTATTGACTGCATTCATTACTATTGCTTACTTAGCATGTGCTAGGGCTTGGGCTTTAAAGTGGGAAAATGGACCTATGTATTTTATTGAGATTTCAACATTGACAGTAGAATTGTTCTGATGAATACTGAACTTAGAAGAAACGCCAGCCTAAGCAGATGTGGAATTTTGCAGGCATTCCCAGGATAATGTGACATATTCCTCTCCCTCCCCATGAAGCTTCAGTTCCATTAATCATGACTGCTTGGGCACTTCAACCGCCATACTCTGAGGAGGTCTACTGATTTCTAGGTGCCTTTGCAATTCATGACAGAGATCAGAAAGTTTTCAGCCATCTGTACAGATTCTATTCATCTCTGTGTCTGTGTGTCACATGTGTGTACAGAAGAAAGGCTTGCCAAGTTTATCAACCAGAGTCTTTAAAGATCACGTGAAAGTCTTATTTTCTTTTTAAGGAGAAGCCTCTGGTGTGTCTGCTGCCTTTGATCTGGGCATGAGACAGTCTTGCCTTTGTGTACAGTGGAGGTGAGTGACCATCCAAATTACACAGATGAACTCACTGAAATTGTGGAGGGTGTAGGAGTTACTTTTGTTTAATGATTTACAGCCATGCTTTTGAATATTAAAAGGCCATTTGCTTTGAAAGTCTATCTATGGTTTCCTAGATCAGTGGCAAAGCATGAATCTCAGTTTGTCAATATTACAAATGTGTTCTCAGGCAAGATTTGTTGACTGGGCAGGAAATAAGGGTTATTTTAGTCATGTACACATATCTCTATCTTTTATCTTCATAAAAGTTGGTGTGAAACAGGATGTGTAGAAAATGTTAAAGAAGTCTTTTTGAAATAGGCTTTGATGTGCAGACTTGGACCTTAACCCAACCCTAGTGTTCATCTTACTTCTACGGAGTTTTTCCTTCCAGGCTAGAGCTGTGATGTGAACTGCTGGCCCTCACCATGGCAGATGGGGTGAATACTTACACAGTTACATGCGGTTTAGCCACAGGGGTGCCTTTGGAGAGAGGCATCCATAGGTGATTTCATCGCTGTGTGAACAT
The DNA here is from genome assembly GCA_004027715.1 of Plecturocebus donacophilus. Classification (NCBI taxonomy): domain Eukaryota; kingdom Metazoa; phylum Chordata; class Mammalia; order Primates; family Pitheciidae; genus Plecturocebus; species Plecturocebus donacophilus. Next base: position 51,640 of record PVKP010002062.1, read on the forward strand.
CACAGGGTGCATTTACACAAACCTAGTGGGTAGAGCCTACTATACACTGAGGTAGAAGAACCCAGCTGAAGCCCTAGTGCCATCCACCTACCACTGCAAGCACGTTGACCTTTGACAGCTGGCTTTATCTCTCTACTGTGCAGTGAAGGATCATATTACAGAAATAGGAATGCCTATGCCACTTGACTGTTTGGATGATGAAACAACATGATTTTTGTTTAAGTGCCATGTAATCTACATAGTGTCTCACGGCTGTTATTTTTATTAATGTGTCTATTAAAACAGTTAAACTTTGGATTTGCACTTACCTGTTTACAAGAACATTATAGCGGGAGAGAAATCAGTGAGCTGAAAATCAAATCACTCTCAAAACAGCTCAAGAAAGCAACTATTTATCTCTACTGTTTGGTGGTGGTGCATGCATGCTTCTGTTCTCTTCCCAGCCAGGCCACGCCTGGATGAAACTGCAGCAACAGGAACCTGCAGAAGTCTGCAGACAGAAATGACATAAAATTCATCTGTGTGTCCACAGCAGAGAGCTTCTCCACCTTGGAGTCAAAGAAACTTCTTTCTCCCAGCCCAGTGCCATGGAAAGAAGAATGGGATTTGTTATTTTTAAATCTTTTAAAAACTAAATTCAACTTGGATCCTGCATGAAAATTTCTACTAGGATATATTTCTTAAAGACTTATTTTCATTGCATCCTGTTTCAAAACAGAATCGTTCATAAACATCTACTGTGCAGCATTGAACCCTTCTCATTTTAGAGGTGTCCTGGGAAAAGTTTGACATTTAACAGGCAGGGCTATGATTTGAAGTCTTTAGGTCAGCACCCTGGAGGTGGAATTTTTTTTGTGACTGTATTTGCAGACAGGTCTTGTAAAACTCATTCTTATTCTTAAAGATCCTCTGTCTGTGGTGGGAGCTTTGGCTTTGAGAGTAGGCACAGTGATGTCTAGCTGTCACCACAGTCACAGGATGAGCTACTTTGCAAAATGCTGAGAGCAAGGAAGAGGGACAGAGGGCAGAGACAGTACAGATTAGGGTGATGGCTCCAAAGGCTCTGGGAGAGTGGGATTATTACTGACACACCAGGGGTTTAGTATAGGTCCTGTTGCTTGTCACACAGAAAGCCAATCACTGAGATAAGTATTGCCAGGGAAGGCAGCTTTATTCAGATGCTGCAGCCAAGGAGGTGGGAGATCAGTCTCAACTCTCTCTCCTAAACTGACTAAAATTAGGGGTTCACATAGCAGGGAAGAAATGTAATTTCATGTGGGAAAACAGGAATTGGGGAGGGGTAAGGAAGAGGAGTTAGTCAACAGGCAGCAGGTGGTGAGTTAGGCAATAATGACAGCTGAGGGGTCCAGAGTCTCATTGTCCTGATACTGTGATCAGGAAAGTTTCAGTTCCTTGATACTCTCTGAGAGGCCTGATGATTGGTTTCCTGAGAAAGGAACTCAGATAAAACAAATGTAACTTTCTTGTTTTAAAACTAGGAGGGCCAGTTTCTTTGCTTATTCAAAAGAAACCATAAACATCAGTTCTATGGAACAACTGGGCTGGTTTCAGGGTTAGGGGACAGGGCCCTGTGGGTGGTCCCTGGAGAGGTGAGGTCACCAGGTTAGGGAGGCTGCTGGTGCAGACCTATGCTGTGTGTGTGCTCCAGCACCCACCCTCTCAGGACACTCCAAGCCCAGATGTGGCTACAGCTGCTCCTCCCAACAGGGGTGGGACCCTCTCCTAACTCTGGTCAGGGGGTCAGGCAGGTGGACTGATGCCCTCGGGATGGGACATGGCTGCAGAGGAAGCACCATTTTCCCTTTCAGTTCAGAGTTACCCTAATGGAGAGTTCTTCAGGGACATCACAGTCCTGGTAAGCTCTGAGGCAGAACTCTAAAGACCGCCATATTTTGCATATTATAAGTTCTTAGTAAATATTTATCAATCTGATCTATTTTCTCTGATATGAGAGAACTTGTATTTCACTCTTCTGACATTCTGGTGCATTCTAGTTTGTTTTTGAATAAACTAGAATTGAATTTCAAATGGAGATGGTCACCAGGTTCCATGTTTTTCTTTAGTCATTCAAGATACCTTTCACTTTTCCACTGTGGACCAATGAACCATAAGTTCTCTGAAAGGGAATTTGGAGGAAAAGAGACCTTATTTCAGTGAACAGTTTGCAAGCCTGTGAGACATGGCCTTTGGTGTAAAATGAAGGTGCATTCTAGAGAACAAAGGGAGGTTTTTTTTTTTTTTTTTGAAATGGAGTCTTGTTCTGTCACCCAGGCTGGAGTCAGTGGCATGATCTTGGCTCACTGCAACCTCCACCTCCCAGGTTCAAGCGATTCTCCTGCCTCAGCCTCCCAAGTAGCTAGAACTACAGGTGCACGCCACCACACCTGGATAATTTTTGTATTTTTAGTAGAGACAGGGTTTCCCCATCTTGTCCTGGCTGGTCTTGAACTCATGACTTTGTGATCCACCCATCTTGGCATCCCAAAGTGCTGGGATTACAGGTGTGAGTCACTTTGTCCATTGGAAGGTTTGGTTTTATAGTAAATCTTCCCATTGGGGTTTCCAAGCAGGTCTGTTTATGTAAATGAAGCATTCAAACTCAGTTCTGATTGGTCAGTATAGCTGAGCCCTGATTGGTTGATACAACTGAGCCCTGATTGGCCAAGGCAGCTGAGCTCTGATTGGTTGGTTCAGGGAAGCTCTGGTGTCCCAGAGTTGAACAGAGGTGTTGATTTTTGGGACACTCATAGTATGTGTGTGACCTCTCATCAGCAAATAGCTGCATGGCTCTATTTTATATTTAGGCCCAGTCAGCCACTTTGGATTCATCTTCAAGGATTGGCGCTTTCAGGTTCATATTTGTTAGCACCATTTTAAAAATTGGTTCACAAGCTTGGTGTAAAAGGTCAACCCATGGCAACCACTAACCTTTTTACTGTATCCATAGTTTTGTCTTTTTCAGAATGTCATACTGTTGGAATCACATAGTCTGTAATCTTTTCAGATTGACTTATTTCACTTACCAATAAGCATTTAAGTTTCCTCCACATCTTTTCATGGCTTGATAGGGCATTTCTTTTTCTTTTCTCTTCTTTTTTTTTTTGAGATGGAATCTTGTCTCGCTCTGTCCCCCAGGCTGGAGTGCAGTGGTACGATCTCGGCTCACAGCAACTGCCACCTCCTGGGTTCAAGTGATTCTCCTGCCTCAGCCTCCTGAGTAGCTGGGATTATAGGGGTGCGACACCATGTCCAGCTAAATTTTTTTGTATGTTTAGTAGAGAAAGGGTTTTCCCATGTTGGTCAGGCTGGTCTTGAATTCCTGACCTCCTGATTTGCCCATCTTGGCCTCCCAAAGTGCTGGTATTACAGGTGTGAGCCACCACGACTGGCCTTGATAGGGCATTTCTTTTTAGTGCTGAATAATATTCTTTTTAGTGCTGAATAATAATAATTGTCTGGCTGTACCACAGTTTATCCATCTACCTACTGAAGGACATCTTGTTTGCTTCCAAGTTGTGGCAATAATGAATAAAGCTGCCCTAAACATCTGTGTGCAAGTTTCTGTGTGAACATATGTTTGCAACTGTTTTGGGTAAATACCAAGGAGCACCATTGCTGGATCATATGGTAAGACTGTGTTTAGTTTCATAAGAAAGCACCAAACTGTCTTCCAAAGTGGCTATGCCCTTTTGCATTCCCACCAGCAATGGAAGAGAGTTCCTGTTGCTCCACATCCTTGTCAACATTTGGTGTTGTCATGCTCTAGATGTTAACCATTCTAATAGGTGTGTAGTGGGATCTCACTGCTGTGTTAATTTGTATTTCCTGATGACATGTGATGTGGAGGATATGCTTATTTGCCATTTGTATCTCTTCTTTTGTGAGATGTCTCTTCTTGAATGTTTTTAACTCCGGAAAACATTTAGTACACCATAAAATTATTTTCTTTTTCTCCAAAACAAAAAACAACCAAAAACAACAATATGCAGACCAAAACATGACACTCCTTTATCCCAGCTCATTATACTCACTCCCAAATACAGAACAGAATATCTGGGAAGGCTGGGTAGGAGAGGTACCTGGGGGCCTGCAAAGGTTGTTTACTCCCTTTCCTGTGAAACTAAAGCTCTCCCATAGCCTGTAGGGAATGAGGAGAGGGGAAGAAGGTTCTGATTCTGTCTCTTTGCATGGGAGCTGGACAAAATCCCACCAAAGGCCACTTCATCTAAGGATCCTTCTTAAAGAGAATTTAGTTCTAGGACTAGTGGTCGCTAGGGACAGGGTGATAAGAAGGCACAGGAATAGAGTGGTCAGATACGGATTATCTCACAGTCATTGAGAACTTACTATGTGCTTGGCATGTTGGTAAATGCTTCTCATATTTTATCTCATTGGATTCTCACTGCAACCACACAGAGTAGGCACTGTTCTCTCTTTCTTGTGATGTGGCCTGGTCCATGTTGAGTTTAGATGGAGCTGAGCCTGGTATTTGGCCTTGCCTAGACTCTCCTGGTCTAGGTCGCTCAGACTTGAACAATATGAGTGGTCACATTCTTTTTTGGAAGGCATGGCTTTAAGACTATCCAAGGCATGTGGCTCTTAAAGAATATAAAGTGAAACGACAAGACAGCGTTCCATGCAAGGCAGGCAGCCACCACACAGCTGAACAAATTGTCAGGTTGTATGTGTAGTGGAACACTTGAGAAAATCCCACCACCATCCTCACATCTGATAATTGAGTCATATTTGCAGAGATGGTAGCTCACTTTGAAGTGGTTTTGCCATTGGGTTCCTGGGTGGATAAAATATTATCAAAAGATGAGTCAGCATTCTTCCTCTTCCTCTCCGCTAGCAAAACCAGAAACCGTGAACTCTTAAATCTCTGTTTATTCCTTTTTTTCCAGGCTGGAGGAGAAGGTGGAAACTTCCTTTAGTCTTACCGTGTGAAGTGATCTGCTCTGACATCTGGCAGTATCTGCAGTAAAAGAAACAGCTGGGAATGGTCCCGTTCTGTTTTCTGGATAACACAGGCTAGAAGTCTATGTCCATCAATTATCAGTCACCGCCTGAGACACTGCACGTGCAACTAATTAGCTAGATCAAAAAGTCTCCAAGGCCTAGATTCGGAAACCAAACTCCCCTTGATTACGTGGGCCGTATTCCTCGTGGCTGGACTTCATTAACCTCTGTTGTGTTCAGCTATGGAGGCCTCTGATCAAGTGAAAATACTTTGCTGCCTAGTTGATGCTGATTTGATTTAGGGTTTTTATTACTTTACGAAGTCAGTGCTTATTCCTGTGGGTGATAAGAAACCAACAAGGCCCAAGCTGCCAGTATTGGTTTCGCCTGCCTCAAAGCCAGAGTGGTCTATTTGGGTATTTATTATGGGACTTTGGACTGCAGATGGGTTTGCAAGCGCTCCCTGCTCGGGGAACTTGACCTCAGAGAGAGAATGCGGGCCTGTGTAAACCCCAGCAGATCCACTGAGGAGACACCTAGAGCAAGTTCAGGTGTGAGAGGCTGATGCTGTGATGCTCACTGAGATGGTGGGGTTAGGCTCCCAGCCCAGTGAGAAGGCCAGCTGAAGGCCTTGCTTTCCACTACTCTCCGTGCTTTTCAGCAGCTTCTCCTCGGCTTGCCTGGGTCTCTCTTTTCCTCTGCTTTTTCTGCTCTGCCCTTTCTCTAACTTTCCTGGCCCATAATTTCTGTGTGCTCTTTTCTCTTTCTGCAGGCAGAACTCGTGCTGTGCCACTCTCTGGGAGGAATAGGGCCTGTCCAATGGGGCTCCGGTACTTAGGGCTGACAGCTGCCCTCTTGCCCCCTGTGGACAGGTCCTTCAACAGCTGGAGGGGCATTCTCAGGCCCTGTCACCTCTTTGTAACTCACGATCAAACAGGATCATGGGGATTTGGGAGGCACCCAGCTTTGTGTTGTAATTACTAATCCTTTGTTTTCGCAATGCTGGGAGAATGCTTTTTTTTTCTGTTTGTCTAGATGGTTGATTCTAAATAGCTGTAGAGCCTGTGGCAGTGAGGTTAAATGTCACCCATGACTCATTGGTGCCTCGTGTCTGCAGGTGTCAGTCACTGCTGTCTGCAGAGCTGGGATCCTGCAGTGCTTGGCTGTCCTCAGCTCTGGCCACTGTGGTAATGACCTGGTGAGATTTGGAAATTACCGATGGCTGCTCCCACCCCCAAGGCTTTGATTTAATTGGTTTGACGGTGGCCTGGGCATCCAGATTTTAGCAATCTCTCCTGGTGCTTCCTAAACAGCCATGAAGGAAGCCAGTATGAAATCAAGAAAGGCTGGAGGCCGGGAAGGGCCAGGGGCCCAAGGCAGCAGCACAAGTTCATGTTCCCTTCAGCTGCACTGTTCTCTCAAGTGATCTCACAGTCTTGCTTCCCCAGGAGGTGGAAATCTTAACCTCCCTCCCTCATTTATTCACTCAGCAAACATAGTAAGTCTCAGGTGGGGTATTAAGGGCTTAGGGGTAGAGCTCTTAATAAGCGTCAGACATTAGGGAGACCCATGGAGGGGTACACAGAGGCTGCTTTCACAAGACTTACAGGCTGGCATGGGAATGCAGCTTTGTACACAGGTGATTTCAGCACCTGCCATGAGTCTCAACAGAGACCACAAATCTGCACAGGGGAAGGAAGCGCTCGCTCAGCATACACATGTTAGAGGCAAGTTATAGAATGCTTTTCAGAGTTATAATCCTTATTTAATGGTGAAGAGAGTTGAGGGGTTTAGACCAAGTGGTGTGCTCTTGGTTACCAAGGTCAAAGAGTGACAAGGTGTTGGTTTACCCAAGCTCTATCCCCAGATGGGCTTGAATATGCTTCTGTGTCACAGCTAAGGAGGTGTCCTGCCATTTGCATTCTGAGAGGTCAGATGTCACCTAGAGAACGAAAGCGTTTCCAGCTGCTGCCCCCATGGCTCTGGCACTTACTCTGCATGAGTGTGCTGTGGCTATGGCTTCTGAATGTGACCAGCAGTGTCAGGATCACCTGGAAACTTGTTGGAAATGTAAATTCTTAGGCCCTACCTGAAAGTTAACTAAATTGGAATCCCTGGGGGTGGGCCAGGGAATCGGTATCTGATGAACTCTTGAGGTGATTTTTATGCCTGCTGATGTTTGAGAAGCCCCACTCGAGGTCACTGGGTCAGCTCCCAGGTCACTGGGTTGTGCTGTTATTCCCAGTTTCCCACCCACCTTGAATTCATAGCCTTTGCTATGTGACTCTGTAGTTTCCGCACCAGTGCAGAAGTACCTGCCCCTTTCCTGACGACGTTGTGCTGAACCAGGTGGACGGTGGGAGGCGGGGACAGTGTGCGGCTGACGTTGAGCCTCAACCTTAGGAGGCATTGCATGTCTCTGCCGGCCCCTCTGGGGGCTTCCAACTTCTGCATGAAAAAAATGATGCTGTAGGTAACTGCTGTCTCTTTTCCCTATGCCCCAGAATAAACACATGTGGAGCAGAGCCTCCCAGCTGACCTGTAGACCTATAGCCCAGAGCAGAACTACCCTAGCTGACCTGCAGATCTTTGGGCATGAGAATAAATGCATAGTATTGTTTGCCACTGGATGACTTGTTACACAGCAATAGCTGACTGACCCAGTGGTAAGGAAAGGGACAGGCTTTGTAGGCCTAGGCAGACAAGATGCCCAGGGCTAAGGCTACTAACATCAGGAAGTCAGGCCAGCAGCTTAGGTTCAAGGGTCAGAGACTCTGTGTAGTGTGGCCCTTCACCTTGGCCTCATGAGTCCTCAGCAGCTGCTCCTAAGCTCTATGCCTCATTCTCTTGGTATTACCTGTTCAGATCCCTGGGAGAATTTGATTAATGATGCTGTAGATCACAGAAGCCACATTATCTCTCACTCGAATTATTACAAGCGCCAAATAAGAACAACCACTACTGGGTGAACTGATAGCTTAATGGTTTGAGGAATTAAACAAATTGGCCACAGTAACCCTACTAGTTTCTACCTGGTGGAAGACTTTTCCACTGGAGCCAGAAAAACTCCTAGAGCTAAGGTACTTCTCTGAGGACAGGGCTTGGCCAGGCAGTGGCTGCCTCTGCCTTTGGAACGCTCCTTCCCCTGTGCTTTCAGGACTGGCTTGTTGAAGCAGTCAGGATGGGGTAGTCTCTGCTGCTGTAAAAAACTGTGACATTGCAGTGGTTACCAGAAACAAGTTTATTCCTTGCTTGTACCACAATCCAAAGTCAGTCAGGTGTTTCTCTTAGTGGTTCTTCTCCAGGGATGACTCAGAGACCCATGATGCTTCCAGCTTCCACTCTGCCATCTGAGTGTTCTCGAACCTCAGCTACACAGATGAGAGTGTGGGGACCATGCACCTGGCTGTAGTGCCCTGGCCAGGCACAGCATCACTCCTGCAGAGTGGGCAGGAAGAGGACTCAGGCACAGGGTCCAAAACCAGCTTTAAGGCAGTGGAGAAAGGTGTTTTTCTGTGTTTCTGGGAAGAGGAAGCAGTGTGGGGAACAGAGCATTGCTTCTGTTATTTCTGTATTTAAGGTAACATCATCTCCTTCTATGGGTTCACTAGATGTTTATTTCATTGTTTAGCCCTTAAAGGGCAACATTATTTCCAATAAGATAAGCAATAATCAGGAACTGACTCTAGAGATGAATAAAAACTGGGCTTGACGAAGGAGTGAGGAGAGGAATGGACAGTTCCTTGCAATTACAAACCCTGTTGGGGAGGACGCTGAGTGAGAAATATTTGTGGATAGGCACAGATTTGTATGCAAATCATAAAGATTATTGTTTCAGAATATGTCACAATTATGAGTTAAATGGCAGGAAAGAGTTCCGGTGTGGCTTATCTTTGTTAGCAGTTTGCATTTGCTTTATACGTTTCTTCATCTTGGCATTTCAGATTGTTAGATGTTGAAGGAGACTTAGAGATGATTAAATTGAAATCATTTCATGCTAAATGCAGGGAACCGAGGCACAGTGTAGAGGAATACAGTGAGCCTGTGGTTGCCTGACCACCAATCTAGTGCCCTCTTCGCCACCTGCTCCAGGATTCTGCTGGGACCTCAGATTTTCTACCAGTGCAAGGAGGGTTCCTGCCCATTGTGTCCCAGGGCATTGTTGAGCCTGAGGGCTTGTGCTTCCTTCTGATTTTGAGTCATTGGATGGAAGCAAAGCTAGGAGAAGTAGGTGGTGGTGTTTGATGCCTCCTCAACCCCCGCCACAACTGTCACATGAGAAAACTCTTCTGAGGCTGCCATGTGGCCCCAGCGGAAGCAACATGAAAGCTTCCAATAACAGCCTTGGGGAAGAGCACACTGCCAAGGTTTCTTTGTGTCCTTTTCAGGGTGTCTGATGAGCTTCCTTTGCTTTCCATATAGCTTTCCAGGAATAGGCAGATGTGCTTCTCACCACAGAGCTATTAATACCTCAAGACAAGCACTTAAAGGAAAACATCAACCAGGGGTTTAGCCATGAAGCTGGGCAGGGGTTGGTAGAGATAGTAGAGAGAGAGCAAGAGCAGGTGCGGGGGGTTCATTTCAATGAAGGATAATACAACAGGAGAGGAATCCAGGGCTGCTCTGTTGTGTTTCTAGAGTTCACATGAATTTAATTTTCTGTGGCCCACCAGGTGATAGTAAACATAGCTTTTTTTGCATTAACTGATAATTAGGAAGAGTGTTGGCAATAATTAGCAGCAATTTGCCAATCACCGGGAGCCACCTGACCCTACCTCCCTCCTGCTGATTTGGCAGAGTGGCCTTCTGCTCTGAGCAGGCCTTTACAGCAAGTTGCTATTTTAGAAAGATGATCAGGGACAATTCCACAGTGGAGAAATCTCTGGTTGTATGAGCATCCGAAGTTGAATTAAGTGTAGGCTTATTTCATCTGGAAAGCTTAATTAAAAAGTAAAAAAATGTCCTTTCTTCTACAACTGGAAACTTCAACATGAGGAAGAAAAGGGGCTTATTTCTTCTTCCTTCTTCTCCTTTTAAAGCTAGTAAGTTTCAGGTTTTGGAAGCTAGTCTTTGGTTTTATACTAAATGAAACCTGTTAACTCAGCAGATGAATTTATTTTAAATGGAATCTGTTACACCCACATAGCAGGCACATGCCCTATTTTGGCATGTGTTTGGGCTTTAAGTCCATAAAGCTAGACAAGGGGATGTGTGAACATTGGGAAAGGCTGGGAATTCGGCAACTGGGGAAGGCTGTGCCATAGGAAGCTTAGATACATGTGTGTGCTGTGAGCTGGAGCCAGTCAGGGCTCGGAGCTGGGGAGTGGGAACTGCAAAGAATGCAGAGGGGCCTGGCCCACCCTCCAGGGTACATCCACATTTCTGAGAAACGCTATGCCAGGGGAACATTAAGAATGAGGGGGCATATTTTCAGAGGTTACCTTGGGTATGTGGGGAGGTGGGGCAACAAAGACTGAGAGATGTCAGCCAACCAAAAAGGGTAGTCACCTCCCAGAAATATACTCGCTGCAGTATTTTAGAGACAAAGTAAAATAGATGCCCAAAGTAAAGATAATCCCAGAGTGGAGTACATCCAGGCTGAGCAATACCGTGTAGCGCAGGGGTCCCTGCCCCCTCCCCCCACACCCTGGGCCATAAACTGGTACCAGTTTGTGGCCTGTTAGGAACCAAGCCACACAGCAGGAGGAGAGCAAGGGAAGCTTCATCTGTACTTACAGTTGCTCCCTGCCCCTCGAATTACTGCCTGAGCTCCACTTACAGTCAGATCGTTGGCAGCATTAGATTCTCACATGAGCGTGAATCTTATTGTGAACTGCAAATGCAAGGGATCTAGGTTGTGCCTTTTTTTTTTTTTTTTTTAGACAGAGTCTTGCTTTGTCGCCAGGCTGGAGTACAGTGGCATGATCTTGGCTCACTACAACCACTGTCTCCCAGGTTCAAGCGATTCTCCTGACTCAGCCTCCTGAGTAGCTGGGATTACAGGTGCCCAACACCACACCCAGATTTTTTTTTTTTTTTGTATTTTTAGCAGAGGCAGGGTTTCACTATGTTGGCCTGGCTGGTTTTGAACTTCTGACCTCAAGTGATCCGCCTGTCTCGGCCTCCCAAACTGTTAGGATTACAGGCATAAGCCACCATGCCTGGCCCGGTTGCATACTTCTTTGGAGAATCTATGCCTGATGATCTGTTACTGTCTCCCATCACCCCCAGATGGGACCCTCTAGTTGCTGGAAAACAAGCTCAGGGCTCCCACTGGTTCTGTATTATGGTGAGTCATATAATTATTTCATTATACATTACCATGTTATAATAATAGAATAAAGTGCACAATAAATGTAATGTGCTCAAATCATCCTGAAACCATCCCCCTTGCCCCCCATCTGTGGAAAAATTGTCTTCCATGAAATTAGTTCCTTGTGCCAAAAAGGTTGGGGAACACTGGCATATGGGACCTAACTCTATGTGAATGCAATGTCTTGTGTGTTTTTTTTTTAAAGTAATTCTTATTTATTTTAGTTGAAAAATAAAGATTATGTCTATCGTGTTTGATGTTTTAAAATATGCATACATTGTGGGATGGCTAAATTGAGCTAACTAACATGTGCATTACCTCACATAATGTTTTTTTTTGTTGTAGTAAGAACACTTAAAATCTACTCTCGGCAACTGTTAAGAATACAATACCCAGTTATTAACTATAGTCACCATGTTGCACAACAGATCTCTTGAACTCATTCCTCCTGTCTAACTGAAATTTTATTTTGCCAACATCTTACTCTCTTACCTCCCACTCAATGCACTGTGTTTTTTAAGGCAAGACGTTTGGGTAGTGATTGTATATTCTGCAAAAGCCTTGTGGAATAGACAGGTGAAGGACAGTGTTGATTGGGAGCCTGAGATTAGGAGGGCAGAGACCTCAGATCCTCTTGGATCCAGGCTGGGTGGAAAGCAGCAGATGTCAAGCAGATCACTGGTTTACAGCCAATAAAATTACCTGGGGAGCTTTAGAAAGTACTGATGCTTGGATTCCATCCCAGCAAAACTAAATCAGAATCCCAGCAGGTGGGCTGGGGGGCCCAAACATCATAGGTCTTAAGAGAGCCGCCCAGTGGTTAAAAGGCAGTAAGAGGGCTCAGGGGGATAGACAGTGTCTCCCCCTGCCCCAAATTCATGTTCGCCCAGAACCTGAGGATGTGACCTTATTTGGAATAGGGTCCTTGAAGATGTAATGAAAGATAAGTTCATACCGGAGAAGAGTGGGCCCCAAGTCCAGTGACTGGCGTCCTTCTAAGAAGAGCAGAGCACACAGATGTGCATGGAGAAGGCCGAGTGAGGATGGAGGGCGAGGGGTTGGAATTACAAGCCACGGGCTACCGCAGGCTGAAGAGGCAAGGACAGCTCTCTCCTGAGCCTTCAGCAGGAGCAGGGCCCTGTGGACACCTAGATTTCAACGTCCAGCCTCCAGAACTGTGAGAGACGTCATTTCTGTGGTTTCAAGGCAGCCAGTTGTGCATTTATTACAGCAGCCCTGGGAAACTCAAATGAGGGGCTTCCAATCCCTGACCATGGTCTTTCCTTAAGGGGCAAAAAGATTTGTATCCAAAGACCTCATCAAGGGCTCCCATTCTCACAGGAGTTCAGGCAACAGAGACTGAGCTTCCCCTGGGGAGGGGCCCTCCAGGACTGGTAAGGCGGCATGGGTGCCTGATGAAAGGTGTCCTAGTGGGAAGTGGTGACTTAGGGTCCAGCAGTGTGAGGACTGTGACTACTGTCGGCCTCTCAGAGCAGTGAGGTTGGCCCTGCAGCATGGCCGCAAGTACGGCTATATACTGCGTAACAGCATTTCGGTCTGTGATGGACTACGTATATGACTATGATCCCATAAGATTATAATGGAAGTGAAAACTTTCTATCACATAGTGATGTAGCTGTCATGACATCATAGCACAATGCATTGCTCACATGTTTGTGGTGATGCGCTGCCTGTCATAAAAAAGTCTAGCACATGCTAGCATTATGTATGGCACATAATACTTGGTAATGATCATAAATGACTATGTTACAGGCTTGTATATTTACTATATGACACTTCTAATCATTATTTTAGAGTGTAATCCTAGAGTGTAATCCTTCTACTTACCAAAAAAGAAAAAAAAAGGAACTGTAAAGCAGCCTCAGGCAGGTCCTTCAGGAGGTATCCAGAAGACACTGTGATCCCAGGAGATGACAGCTCCATGCATGTCACTGCCCTGAAGACCTTCCAGTGGGACAAGATGTGGAGGAGGAAGACAGTGATCCTGATAATGTTTCTAAAAATAGAAAAAAGCTTACAGAATAACAATTATGGGGAGAAAATATTTTTTGTACAGCTATAAAATGTGTTTTAAGCTAAGTGTAATAAGAGTCAAAAAGTTAAAAATATTAAAAAGTTGATAAAGTAAAAATTACAGTAAGCAAAGTTTCATTTATTATTGAAGAAAAATTAAAAAAAATAAATTTAGCGTAGCCTAAGTGTACAGTGTTTATAAAGTCTATAGTAGTGTACGGTAATGTCCTAGCTTTCCCATTCACTCACCTTTCACTCCCAGACTCACCCAGTGCAACTGCCAGCCCTGTAAACTCCATTCTTGGTAAGTTCCCTACACAGATGTATCATATTTTGTCTTTTATACAATATTTTTATTGTATCTTTCCTATATTTAGATCTGTTTATATACACAAATACCATGATTGTGTTACAATTGTCTGTAGTATTCAAGACAGTAACACGCTGTTCAGGTTTGTAGCCTAGGAGCAATGCCATACTATATAGCTTAGGGGTGTCGTAGGCTGTACTATCTAGATTTACTTAAGTGCACTCTGTCTGCACAATGATGAAATCATCTAAAAATGTATTTCTCAGAACATATCCCAGTTGTTAAGCAATGCATGACTGTATGTACTGTGAATTTCCCTCTTAGCCTTCTACAAAGGCCTGTGGCAGCTATTTGTCAGGTGACTGTGCATTGAGGAAAGGGGAAATGATGAGACTTGGAGGGTTTATTGGGCTCAAAAAGCTACCATGGTACATTAGCCAGAGTAGGAAATTGTTGGGGTCTGGAGTCATGGAGTGTTGACTCAGGTCCATTTCAACTTGTGCCAAGTATGTCTCTGAACCCATCCTGTGCTGACATCCCTGGTCTTGGAATATGTAACTGGAATAGACGTAACAACTGCCAGACTCCCCTCATTGTTTCCCTGACCCATGGAATGATCAAGGGCTACTATAATGGGAAAGACCAAGTGGAAGATTCTAGAGCTGCCTCTACCTCTCCAAATAGTAATCCAAAAGCATTATAGCATTCCTGGAAGGACTGCAGAGATTAATGCCACTATTAAGAACTTGAAAGTCAGACTTAGAGAATCCTACCATATCTTCATTTACTTTGTCTATTTGGCCTGTGCAGAAGAGAGATGGATTTTTAGGAACAAACGTGGATTACTGTAAACTTAATCTGGTGGTGACTCCAATTGCAGTTGCTATTCTAGATTCTGTGTGCATCACCAGCATCCGGTTTGCAGCTCTCAAGCTTGCAGAATTTCCCCCTCTTTACCTGTTGTTAAAGATCACCAGAAGCAGTTTGTCTGCAGTTGGCAGGGCTAGCAATACACTTTCACTGAATGAACTTAGGGTTATAGCAACTCTCTGGTCCTCTGTGAAATCTAATTCACAGGGACCTTGACTGTCTCTCCATTTCATGAAACATCATGCTGCTCCACTCCATTGAAAATAATTGACGATATCATGATGGGACCTGGTGAGCAGGAAGTGAGTTGAGAAGCAGCTGACCTAGACACTTTGAAAAGACACCATGTGTAACAGAGGGTAAAAATAAGTCCCACAAAAATTCAGGGGTCTTCCATCTCAGTGAAAAGGTATAGGGGTCTCATGCTCAAAGGCATGTTAAAAATCTCTTCCAAGGTGAAAGGTGAGTTTTTGCATCTAGAATCTTCTCTAGAAAGAAATGCAAAATTGAATGGGCCTTCTTTGGGTCTTAAAGGCAACACATACGCCTCATTTGGTCATGTCACTCTGAGCCATTTGTTGAAGCACCCAAAAGGCTGCCAGTTTTAAGTGGGTCTCATAACAAAAGAGGGCTCTGCAAGAGGCCTCTCTGCAAGCTGCGCTGCCACTTCAGCCCTGTGACACAGCAGATTAAATGACACTTGATGAGTTCCTGACAGGTTGCTATACTGTGACATTGGCAGGCCCCTATCATCGAATCACAGAGCAAGTCTTTAGGAGGAGCATAGCTGTACCGTTCTCTGCAAATAATTATTTTTCTTTTGAGAAATAGCTTCTGGCTTGTTACAGGGCCATAGAAAAGACTGAACACTTCGCCATGTGATCCAACCTGTCCAGCAAGAATCGGGTGTTTTCTGACCAACCAAGCCATAAAGTCGGGTGTGCACAGCAACACTGCATCCTCACGGGGAGGTAATATATTCAGTGTTGGCCTTGAGCAGACTCTGAAAGCACATGTAAGTTATACAAGCAAGTGGCTCAGAGTCTCCCGGCCCCTAGTTCTGCTCTGTTGCCTTCTCTCTCTCAGCTTCCACTGTGGCTCATTAGAAATTCCCTATGGCCAGCTGACTGGGAGGGAAGAACTTCAGTTTCAGTTTACGTGATTTTGCATAGTATGGCCACCCAAAGATAGACAAAGCAACACTTACACTTTGCATCCTATTCCGGGGAGAGATTTGTGTGTCTTTAGTTGTATAATAGATAGTTGTGCCATGTTAGGTAATAATTTTATGACGGTATTTATTTGGGAATGAAAAATGGTTAAAAGAGCTATTTACGGATGGTTTTGCACTGTGTCCACTTGGCTGAGCTGGAACTGTGTTTCCCAGTATCCTTGCATAAGTCTAAGTTAGAGTAGGCCGAAGGAGAAAGTTGCATGGCCTTGGAGAGGTGGAAGTTGGGCAGCAGGCATCACTCCCTGAAGATGAGGTGAGACGTGATGAGAGACAGATGGAGACACTGGTAGTGGCCAGGTTGTTCTCTCTGTTCCTCATGGACAGATGGTCATAGAGTTGCTGGTGGGGTCACCTTATCCTTGGTCTGCCTAACTTTGTGCCCAGCTCATCTTCCTGGCTGCCGGCCCAGCCGGCCTCCCATGGCCTCCTCCTTGCTCTGTGTTTTGCTGACCCCCTTGGTGAATGGATGTTCCTGTATTCTTAGAAGCTCTGGCAAGTTCTGACTCATGCACCAGCAGAGGTCATCATCAGAAAGTCCAATTAGTGATTCCCTCTTCTGGGCTCTTAATTCGCTAGCTTTCCCGAAATTGTATACATGTTTATTCCTATAATAAATAGGAATTGTTGATACCCTAAGCCTGGGAGGGAAGGAAAAACTTAGCAAATCCCTGAAGAAAGGACAGCAAATCAGGGCCATTCTACTGGGATATGGCAGGAATGAGTTGACTGACTTCTCACCTTTCCCACCTCTGCTATCTGGCAGGTGTGCCCTGGGACTTATGTCAGTGGAAGCCTTAATGGTGAGGTTTCAGTCTCCGTGATCGAAACCTTCAATGTTCAATGTTAGGACACAGGCGAATTATGAACCCAAATAGAGTCACCAGGCAGCACAGGCCCTATAGCACACCCATCTTGGCCTTCTAAGTTTGAGGAGAGTTATGTAGTAACTTCAGTAATAAAATCGTGTAGAGTGGAGAGAGGAAGCTTCCAGAACATGTTAGTGGGCTGATAGTTAACGTATAAATCTCAAGCAGCCCATATTAACCGAAACTTTAGCAATAAGCTCATGACATGTGAGTCAGGGAGCCTCAGGGAAAACTGTTGAAACACGTGTCTGGTGTCTCTAACTGCCATGAGGTAACCATTTTTGATGTTTTACCCCCTAACTGTATGCTCGTGGAGCTGAGAGGATAATAAAAGCAGACTTCTAGGATGAATTTAGAGGTATTTCTTGTTTGGACTATAAACCAAAACCCAAAAAACCTAGGATCCTATGGGGTTCACCAAAGGTTTCTAGAAGGTTGTAGGTCTAGAGATCCTTAAACATGGAACTTTTAGAAAATTAATAATCACCATTAAATTTGGCTTTGTAGGGCAAGGGGACTTTTTAACATTTAAATCCTAGAGAGCTTAGTTACTAAGAGCTTAGTTACTAAACAGAGCAGGGTACTTTTAGGATATTGATGAAATCCAGACATCTATGTTCAAATTGGTTGTTCCTAAGAGAGCCACTATTGATTGATTGATTGGCAAGGTCTTGTTCTATTGTCCAGACTGGAGTGCAGTGGTGTGATCATGGCTCACCGCACCCTCAACTTCCCAGGCTCGAGTGATCCTCCCACCTCAGCCTCTGAGTAGCTGGGATTACAGGCGCATGACATCATGCCTGACTAATTATTATTATTATTAGAGGCAGGGTCCCTCAATGCTGCCCAGTTTGGTCTTGAACTCCTGGTCTCAAGCGATCCTCCTGCCTCTGCTTCCTAAAGTGTTGGGATTATAGGTATGAGCCACCACACCTGGTCTATTCTCTTTAGATCAAAGTTTTCTTATCTGCAAAACAAATAGGTTGGGCTAGATGAGAGGATAGATTGATCTCCTGTTTCAGCTCTCATCAACTGAAAGTTTATAGGACTCAGGGAACTGGTGCTGAGAATGGAGGTCACCTTGGCCAGGCAGGAGCTTGTAAGTTAGAGAGAGCCAACTCTTTATATGCAGATCTTGAATGTTCAGACTTACTACTTACCAGCTTTGTGAATGAGCTTCAATTTCCTCAATGGTAAAATGGAAATACTGTGGCATCTACATGATATGGTGTGTGTAGGGGCGAACTCAGATATCCATTAAAGACTTAAAACCAGGTCTGGCACGTGACAGGAATTC
Organism: Plecturocebus donacophilus; assembly: GCA_004027715.1. Taxonomy (NCBI): domain Eukaryota; kingdom Metazoa; phylum Chordata; class Mammalia; order Primates; family Pitheciidae; genus Plecturocebus; species Plecturocebus donacophilus. The sequence continues at coordinate 69,544 of PVKP010002062.1, forward strand.
AGCAAAAGTTAACCATGAGAGTGAGCACGCTGGAGCCCTTCCCTCTGCTTCCCAATCACCTCTCTGTGCTCTGATGCCAGCACCAACTGGGTATGTTAGAGAAATTCTTGGATTCCAAAAGTGGAGATTTTAGTTCTGTAGATCCAGTTTGAGAACAAGGATCTGTATTTCTAGGAAGCTCCTCAGATAATAATGACACGGAGTCTTGTTTTGAAAACCCTGCACTAGGTAACATACCCAATTGCACACTCACACAATCTCATATACATCTACTTAGCAAAGCTATTAAAATAGAGTTTCACTTTGAGGAAGATATTCCTTAGTTTTACAATGAAATGGGTTTATGTATTTATTTACATTTCTGACTCTTCTAAAGGATTTCACGTGGCAGAAAGTGCTTTATGCCAGCAGTCCCAAACTTTTTGGCACCAGAGACCAGTTTTGTGGAAGGCAATTTTTCCACGAACTGGGGGCAGGTGAAGATGTTTTTGGGATGAAACCGTTCCACCTCAGATCATCAGGCATTAGGTAGATTCTCATAAGGCATAAGGAGTGTAAAACTTAGATCCCTTACATGCGCAGTTCACAATAGGGTATGGGCTCCTATGAGAATCTAATGCTGTGGCTGATCTGACAGGAGGCAGAGCTCAGGCAGTAATGCTTGCTCACCTGTCCCTCACCTCCTGCTGTGTGGCCTGGTTCCTAACAGGCCGTGGCCCCGGTGCTGGTCTGCAGCCTGGGGATTGGGACCCCTGCTTTATACCACATTGAGTAAGCCTCTATCAGAGGTTCCTCATTTGCCTTTCAAAAATACTCCAGGCAAGACTCACTTGGAGGGATGCAGTGGATTTGCTGGCATCTGGACATTCCTTCCATGTCATGGCACACGTGGTTCTTTGAGATGAGCAGAACATTTCCTGTCCAGTTTCCCTCCAGATGTTTGAGGATGTAAAGATGCAGCCCAAGGGGTGAGCAATCTATCCAGCTTCAATGACCAGTTAAAATCCAGTCCTCAGCAGGGTCCTCACTGGATTCACTATGTTCACCATCTGTATGTGCCCAGGTCTTTTCACACAGACACACCTAGCGCAGCAGTCCTTCAGTTACATAGAGCTTTCATCAAATAGACAGTGATCTTTTTCATTCCCTTCACTGCACATGCATGCCTTGGAGGCCCAGCACAAAGTGAGAGATTGGTGCACATGTGCAAATGGACACCTTGGAGCAGACAGATGGGTGGATGGTTATCTGGCTTCTGCAGAATCCAAATTAAGCTAATACCATTCAAATTCCTTCCCAGCCTATTTTGTGCTTTCTCAAGGTTGATGAAATTGAATTCAAAAGCCAAAAACATATGCTGGCCAGGCTCAAAGAGCAACTGCCGATTGCAAACACATGGCTTAGCAATGCATAAGGTTCTAGAGGGTGACATTTGGTGGTGTTGATTAAGTGGGACAGACACAAGAACTGTCATTCAAATGCATTGTCCTTGTACATAGCACACATTAAAAATGTTTGTTTTTTAAACAAAGCACTAGGTAAAAAACAAAACAGAAAGATTCTGATGCAAATGCTTAATGGTTCTGAACATGGAAACTAAATTTTGGATTTGATTTTTACAGATGTGGATGGAAAACAACACATAAAGCAAAAGGCTCTGCAGTTAGGATTTCTTGCAGCCCTGAATGCAATTTATGAAACAAAGAAGATTAAGCATCATAGCTTCACGGCTATAAATAATTCAGTATAGAGATATCTTCCGGTCACAAAGCAAAACAGGTTTTTCTGTGTGTGCTGGAGTCATGTCTGTTCCATCAGTCAAGAATGCCTGTGGGTACCAGGCTAAGGCCAAATCAATTGCTTGCACTCAGAAAAATTGCCACCAGGTTTAGAAAGGATAAAGAAAGGGAGGTGGTCACAGAGAGACTGCAAGCCTCCTCCAAAATTCCAGGTTGGAAACACTTTGTTATTGGCAAGTGTCCAGGTTGTTCAGCTTTGCCAAGAGACTCTTTGAAGGCAGAACTAGTCTTAGCCACATGGGTTAGGATCATGTGGGTGACATTTCAACAAAGAAGGTGGTCCTGCCGTATGGAGGAAATGAAAATGTGCTGTGCAGAAATCCCTAAAAAGGCTGCTGGCCATCAGGCAATCCGATTGTTCTGCAGTTTTTGATCCTGGTGTTTGCTGTTAAAATAACACCGGCAGTAAGAGGCAGTGTGGCTCTGCAGAGTGCCCTGGCACAGCTCTCAGAGCTGCATCCTTGACCTTACTGCAGTTTTGCCTGTGGGACCTTGGTGATTCATTCCTCTCCCAGTCATCTCCATTTCTCCCCCTCCCCTTTGGCAGATTCCCTTTACAAGAGAAATTGTTTGCAGAGCTCCCATCTCTCCCCTCTTCCTTTATTCCTTCTGTAGCCATTGTTCCTGCTGAATAAATGGATTTGCATATATTCATTGACAGTTTCTCAATCCCTTCAAAATGCAATGACAGCTGGCTGGGAGCAGGTTTTGAGGTGGGGTGGATAGGTAATGCTGCATATGTAGATTGTGACACAAACCACGACACAGGGGTAGATTTTTTTCCCCCTGTTTCCACCTTTCATTGTGTAGCTTTTTCTAGGGTACAGCCTGGCTGGAGCTTGAGGGTTGGGACTTTCTGAATTTATTCTGAATCCAGCCTGGCTGAAGTTGAGGATCAGAACATTCTGAATTCAGAAATAAATGAAGTAAATACCATCAAAAGAAATCAGTGGAGCTGCTACCACATCCTGAGTGCTGGGCTCAGTGACGCTGACTGAAGCAGTGTCTGAGAGTGCGTCCTCATCCCAGAAGATGGTCCGAGACAGCAAAGCTTCAGGCTGTGCCTGGAGTCCCTTCCCAGAGAGCCTGTGTGCCCACAGGTGGGCTCAAGACCAGGGAGTCCCACACCAAAGACTACAGCTTAATGCCACCTCATCGAGAGTTTCCCAAACTTATCTGCTGTCCGAAAATACTCACTTTTTGGAAGATGTACATATGAAGAACATCTTTGGGAACCTCGGGGCTGATGGGAAGGTGCCCACCGCTGGATAGCAGCTCACACTGAGCAGGTTCAGGAAGGAATGCGTGTGCAGGTGAGACCGGAGCCACTCTCAGGGGTCTTTTCAATTCCGGGTAGATGCCCCCTTGCAGTGTTTCTCAACCATTTTTTCATTATCACCTCCCTAAGAAGAAGAAGGAAATGAAATTATTCTCCCTAATGAGAAAAATGTAATACGGAGAAATATAATTTTGTTGAATAACACTGTTATTCAATGTTATAAATAACATTTAGAGCGCCACAGTCCGTTATAACATCCAAATTGTTTTCTCCCTCAAGAATCAATTTTTGCTGCCCTTGGGGACAATGTTGCCTCCCTTCCCCCCACAAAGAGTCCATGGTTTAGGGGTCCACATCAGCTTTCAAATAACTTTGCCTGGTTTAGAGAGGATAGAGCTGGCCTTCTGGAGAAGCCCCTTTCTTCTGCTGTGATGGGCCAGGGAGTGGGGTGCTGGGAAGTGGGGTGTCAGAAGGTGGAAGAAGCAAGGATTTGGCTCTACTGTTCCAGATTCTGGGGAAGTTAGGAGTGAGTTTCCCAGATTCAGATAAAAGGAAACACATACAAGGACTATCAATGTTGGAGGTGATAATGGGTCAGGTTTTAAGAACCAGAGTTTAAATCTGGCTGGACATGATGGCTCACGCCTATAATCCCAGTGCTTTGGGAGGCCGAGGCAGGTGGATCACTTGAGCTCAGGAGTTCAAGACCAGCCTGGGCAACATGGCGAGATCCCCCCGCTACAAAAAAATTTAAAAAAATTATCCAGGTCAAGTGATGTGTGTCTGTGGTCATAGCTACTCAGGAAGCTGAGGTGGGAGGACTATTGGAGCCCAGGAGGTTGAGGCTACTGTACTTCAGCCTGGGCAATAGGGCACGTGCTTTCTCAAAAAAAAAAAAAAAAAAAAAAAAAGAGTTCAAAGATCTTAGCTCTGCCAATTGTTAGGTGAATAACCAGATAACCTTAGGTAAGTTACTTAACTTCATTGGACTTCTCTTTTTCAACCTGTAAGTTAGGGATCATATGAGCTCACTGGGTTTTTGAGAGTAATTTCTCTTCATGACATGAGAAGTGGTTAGGACAGTGCCTGAGATCGAATTAGCTTTCATTTGAATTCCCATTTAGTTTTTAAAAAATAATAACATTATTAATTGGATACCTATTTTCTGAAATGTCAGATGACAATCTGCCAATACTTCTTAAGTAACACTTTTATATTTTGACTTGGGTGGGGTAGTGGTATCCATTTTTCCTTTAAGAAATGATTAATGGTAGGATTTCTTGGCTCTTGTGGTTGGTAACTAAAAGAGCTAAATTTGGGCTAGCATTTTTCGGCAGCCTTCAAATTAGGTCGCTTTGTTAGCCATGAACTTATTTTGAATCTTGGCTCTATTGTTTAAAAGCTATGTGAGCTAGTGCAAGTTACTAGACATCATTGTGCCTCAGTGTCCTCTTAAGTGAAATGGGGACAATCTTGCAGCATTGTAAGTCAATGAGGAAATGCACATAAATTACAGCATGATTCAGGTTTTGGTCCTGCTTCAGTGGACGTTGTTGGTTGCCTCCTGCGTCACTGCCCACCACCCTTCCTCTTCCTAAGAAAACTGGTTTTGTTCGGGCATCAACCCTATGCAAGACAATCCAAGTGCCTTTTAGGGTGCTGGCTTCATCTCTAACTTTAGTACAAGCCAAATGGCACATGGCGCGCCCCTGGGTGACTTGAGTTGGCTTGGGTGCAGGGAAGTGTGTTATCTCCTACTAGACGTGAACAAGAACGCATGAGGCCCCAGGTGCTGCAGGTGGACATCTGAAGCCATAGGCAGCCACGGGGCCTCCTGCTGAGGATGCAGCCAGCAAGCTAGTGGAGCACAGAATGGGAAAGCTGGCATTTCTTTTTTTCCTTTTTTGGAATTCAACTTTATGGATCAATCATTTATTTTATTTTATTTGCTTTTTTTATTATTTTTTGAGACAGAGTCCCACTCTGTTACCCAGGCTGGAGTGCAGTGGTGCAATCTCTAACTTCCACCTCCTGGGTTCAAGCTATTCTCCTGCCTCAGCTTTTCAAGTAGCTGGGATTACAGGTGCGCACCACTACGCCCAGCTAATTTTTGTATTTTTAGTAGAAACAGGGTTTCGCCATGTTGGCCAGGCTGGACTCGCACTCCTGACCTCTAGTGACTTAACTGCCTTGGCCTCCCAAAGTGCTGGGATTACTGGTGTGAGCCACAGTGCCTGGATGGATCGATCATTTATTCATCAATATTCTTGATCAAAACAAATAGCTAATTAGTATTTTTTTAATTTATTTTTTATTTTAATTTTTTTCAACTTTCATTTTAGATTCGGGGATACCTGTGCAGATTTGTTATATGGATATGTTTTGTGATGCTGAGGTTTGGGGTATGATTGATCGTTACCCAGATACCGAGCATAGTACCCAATAGTTAGTTTTTCAGCCCTTCCCCGCCTCCCGCCCTCTCACCTCTAGTAGTCCCCAGAGTCCGTTGTTGCCATCTTTTTGTTCATGACTACCCACTGTTTAGCTCCCGTGTATGTGAGAACATGTATTTGGTTTTCTGTGTTAATTCACTTAGGATTGTGGCCTCCAGCTGCATCCATGTTGCTGCAAAGGACATGATTTTATCCTTTTTTACGGCTGCATAGTAGTTCATGGTGTGTTCATGACTTCTTTTTCTTTATCCAGCCCACTGTTGAAGGGCATCCAGGTTCTTGTGTATTACGACTGGTGAAGTGATGAATATGTGAGTGCATGTGTCTTTTTGGTAGAATAATTAGTTTTCTTTTGTATATATATCTAGTAATGGGATTGCTGAGCTGAATGGTGGTTTTTTTTAAAGTTCTTTGAGAAGTCTCCAAACTGCTTTTCACAGTTTCTGAACTAATTTACACTCTCAACAACAGTGTATAAGCTTTCCCTTTTCTCCTCAGCCTCATCAGCATCTGTGACTTTTTGTCTTTTTAATAATAGTCATTCTGACTAGCGTGACATGGTATTTCATTGTGGTTTTGATTTGCATTTCTCTGATGATTAGTGATGTGGAACATTTCTTCATATGTTTGATGGCCACTTGTGTGTCTTCTTTTGAGAAATGTCTGTTCATGTCTTTTGCCCATTTTTAAATGGAATTATTTGGGATTTTTTTACTTGTTGACTTAAGTTCCTTATAGATTTTTGATATTAGGCATTTTTTGGATACACAGTTTGTGAGTATTTTCTACCACTCTGTAGGTTGTCTATTTACCCTGTTGATAGTCTCTTCTGCCATACAGAAGATCTCTAGTTTAATTAGGTCCCACTTGTCAGTTGTTGTCTTTGTTGCAATTGCTTTTGAGGACTTAGTCATAAGACCAATGTCCATAATGGTGTTTTTAAGTTTTTTTTCTAGGATTCTTATAGTTTGAGATCTTATATCTTTAATCTATCTGAAGTTAATTTTTGTATATGGTGAAAGGCAAGGGTCCAGTTTTGTTCTTTTGCATATGAATAGCCAGTTATCCAAGCATTATTGATGGCATAGGGAGTCCTGTCCCCATTGATTATTTTTAAGCTTTAGTCAAAGATCAGATGGCTGTAAGTTCACTGTTTTATTTCTTTATTTCTATTTATTTCTCTATTCTGTTCCATTGACCTATATGTCTATGATATGGTTTGGCTCTGTGTCCTCAACCAAATCTCATGTCGAATTGTAATCCCCCAGTGTTGGAGACCTGGCCTGGTGGGAGGTGATCGGATTATGCAGGTGGTTTCTAATGTGTTAAAACTGTCCCCCTAGTGCTGTCTTGTGATAGATTTCTCATGAGATCTGATGGTTTAAAAGTGCATGGCATTTCTTCCTTTGTTCTCTCTTTCTCCTGTCACCATGTGAAGATGTGCTTGCTTCCCCTTTGCTTTCTGCCATGATTGTGAATTTCCCAGGCCTCTCCAGCCATGCCTCCTGTACAGTTTGTGGAACTGTGAGTCAATTAAACCTCTTTTCTTTATAAATTACTCAGTCTCAGGTAGTTCTTTATAGCAATGTAAGAATGGACTAATACAGTCTGTTTTTGTACCAGTGCCATGCTGTTTTGGTTGCTGTAGCCTTATAGTAAAGTTTGAAGTCAGGTAATGTGGTATTTCCAGCTTTTTTCTTTTTCCTTAGGATTGCTCTGGCTATTTGGACTCATTTTTTTGTTTCATATTAATTTTAGTATAGTTTTTCTAGTTCTGTGAAAAATGACATTGGTAGTTTGGTAGTAATAGTGTTGAATCTATACATTGCTTTGGGCAGTATGGCCATTTTAATAATACTGAGTGTTCTAACCCATGAGCATGAAAGATTTTTTCATTTGTGTGTTTCATCTATGATTTCTTTTAGCAGTGTTTTATAGTTCTCCTTGTAGAAATTTTTAATCTCCTTGGTTAGATGCATTCCTAGGTATTTTATTATTTTTTATGGCTACTGTAAATGGGATTGCATTATTAATTTGGCTCTCAGAATATTATTTGTGTATAGAAATGCTACTGAGTTTTGTACATTGATTTTGTATCCTGAAACTTTAGTGAAATCATTGATCAGTTCCAGGAGCCTTTTTGTGGAGTCTTTAGGGTTTTCTAAATATGGAATCATTCCATTTATGAAAAAAGAGAACTCAACTTCTTCTTTCCCTATTTAAGTGCCTTTTATTTCTTTCTCTTGCTTGATTGCTCTAGTTAGCACTTCTAGTATTATGTTGAATGAGTGGGGAGAGTGGACATCCTTGACTTATTCTGGTTCTCAAGGGGGATGGTTCCAGCTGTTGCCCATTCAGTATAATGTTACCTGTGGGACATTATAACAGTATTATAATAGTATAATGTTGTATGTTCCTTTGATGGCCAGTTTCTTGAGGATTTTTATCATGAAGGATGTTGGATTTTATCAAAAGCTATTTTTGCATCTATTGAGAGGATCACATGGTTTTTAATTCTGTTTATGTGGTGAATCACATTTATTGATTTGTATATGTCAAAACAACCTTGAGTATCCAGAATCAAGACTACTTGACTATGGTGAATGTGCTGTTGGATTCAGTTTGCTAGTATTTTGTTGAGGATTTTGCATTTGTGTTCACTGGGATATTGGCCTGTAGTTTTCTGGTTTTGTTGTGTCTTTGCCAGGTTTTGGTATCAAGAGAATGAGTTTGAGAGGAGCTCCTCTTCCTCAATTTTAAGAACAGTTTTAATAGAATTGGTATCAGCTCTTCTGGTAGAATTTGGCTGTGAATCCATCTGGTGCAGGCCTTTTTTTTTTGTTGTTGGTAGGTTTTTAATTAGTGCTTTAATTTCAGAACTCAATATTGGTCTGTTTAGGGTTTCAATTTCTTCCTGATTCAATCTTGCAAGTTGTATGCTTCCAGAAATGTATCCATTTCTTCTAGATCTTTTATTTTGTGTGCGTAGAGGTGTTCATGACAGTTTCGGGATCTTTTGTATTTCTGTGGGATTAGTGAAGACTTGCATTTCTGATAGCACTGTTGAGCCACTTACCAACCAGCCCTGAAATGTGTCCTTCCTCTAGGCTTCTGGTTATGTGTCAGAATAAGAAATAAAATCTTTCTCTGTTGTGTAAGGCAGTTTGAGTGCAGATTAAAAGCATCTCAACAATACGTCGATTTTTTCAGAGTCATTCCAACTTTGGGTTTTATTTTATTCATCCCTTCCTCTGTTCGTTCATTCAACTTTTTTCTTTACGGAGCTCTTATATGAAAAGCACTATACCCCATACTGTGGAAATACGAAAGAGTTGAATTCTCACCCATATGCTTAAGAAACTGAAATCTTGTGGAGAAAAGAAAGTCCAAAAAAATGGCTTGAAGATAAATGCATGGCTCAGATGACAAGGGAATAGGTGACGAGATGGGCAGAGAGGTCAGGGATGAGACCATGGACCATGAGTGAGAGGGGCCTATGTGGGACAAGGCCCTGGGGCACAACCATGTGGCAAACACCGGGGGCCATGAGCGGCCAGTTTGGTTGGAGAATTCTCACAAGAAAGACAAGGGCAGAGTCTAGAGAACCTTGAATGCCAACTCATAGAGTTCGAAATTTAAAAAAAAAGTGAAATAGAAGATTCATTGACTAGTTTTCAGCTGTAGGTGATGGGATGAAATGGTATGTTAGAAAAAGTCAATTGATGAAACTGTGAAACTGAGGCACTGGCTCGGAGGTTCTACTATGTGGTCCCGTCACCGCTTTTGAAATGATGACGACACACGGAGCACGCAGGTTCCGCGGCTTGCGTCTGCTGCAACTTCTGTGTTTCCAGTCGTGCTCTCCTGCGGTATCAGTAAGAACCTCTCTTTGAATTAAAGCAGGAAATAAGGATGTGAGGATTTTCATCTCGTTATGTAGGAGATTTCTTCGTGTTTTACGTCATGTTTCTCCACTTCAAGTGCGTGGGGTTGAGTTCGTCATATTTCTAAGCTCATGGTGACTCAGGGTTGAAGGGAAATTCTGAGTTTAATATTCTATTGTAAGCCAGCCCATAATGCATATGGCTGATCTCTTTATCATCATTGTCTCCTGTTTGTTATTATTTACAGGCTTACACAATAAAGATAGTCCAGTAGTATTTAGACCATTGGTTCTGCCTTTAGCTAGAGAAGAAAAAGAAACTTCCACTCGAGTCAGAACAAGTTCTACTCTTCCAGATCATTGAATTCTGAAAGGCTGAGTCTCTTATAATCACCTGCTAGTGTATTTAGTGATCCAATCTATTGCATTTATTATAAATGTGTACAACTCTACAGTTATATCATCAGTGTTCATTCAATCTAAAATAACTCAAGATCATTCTGCAACAAATTAGCAATTATAAATATGCCCATCCATCAATCTTAATGTAGATAGTCCTATATTCAACAGTGGTAGGTAGTTGCAATAGTTCCTTCCTAGGCATTTACTTATTTTCCTATTCATTTATTCAGCAAACATTTGAGTGTCTACCATGTGTTGTGTCTGTTATCAAATGTGGAGATGACTCCAATCAACTTCATTATTTCCCTTTCACTGTTCAAACATGGATGTCTCGTCCACTGCTCCCCTGAGATAGGTCTAAGACCTCTTAGTCCTCCAATTGTCAAATTTAATAGAATCCTTCACTTGTACTATGACCTGGGGGTTGTAGTTACTGTTGATCACCTTCTCCTTGAAGTGCTTCCTTTGACTATTATGAGATTTTGCTGATTCTTCTAACTCTCTGATGACTTACCTCTTAAATGTTGGAATTCTTCAGAAGTCTGGTTTTAGTCCTCTTTTCTACTAGAGGCTTACTCACCGTCGGGCAATCTCACCCTAAATGCTTATGCCTCTGACATCTTTCTCTCTAGCCTGACCTTTCTCTGGAGATTGGACCATTGTCCCCACCCTCTCCCTGGGGCCACCTCTCAGTCTCTATCCTAAAATAAAGTCATCGCCTTCCCATATCACTCCTCTTCCCATATTTTCTGCCCCGGCTAATTGTGATTATCCATAAAGTCAGTGGATCCGTTGTGCGGTTGGTCCATGAGTCAGATGCTGCAGAAAATGTTTCCATCTTCCTTTCCACGTCCAGTCACTTGTGTCAGTATTGATTGTGAGGTGGATAAGAGTGGTGTTAAAATAAATCACTAATGGTTGGTCTTTTCTAATACATTAGAATAATTTTTTCCTGAAAAATGTAAGTCCCCTTAGCTTGAACTCTTGAGTGAAGGAGAGAGAAGTGGAGTTATCACTTTGTTGGCAGGCCAAGGAAGTATTTTGTGTCTTCGAGTGACTTCTGGCCTGGGTGTCAAGGTAGAGGAAAGTTTTGGAAGCAGTTATGTTTTGGCCTGTACCTGGGAGTTTGTCAGGCTTGGATTAGTGTATTCAGAAGATATTGGTGGTGGAGTATCAGAGAGCTCCTGCCCCGTGCTCTCATCTCTGGGTCCTCAGGGCAACTTTTCCACATGGCTTCAGGCTGTGCAGAGCCCCGCAGGGTGGGCTCTGCCTTTGCAACTCTTGTCTCTGCGGGAAGTGCTCATTTATTAATTTTTTTTCTTTTTCTTTATGAGACAGGGTCTTACTCTGTCACCCAGGCAGGAGTGCAGTGGTACAATCACTGCTCACTGCAGCCTCGAATGCCTGGGTTCAAGCAATCCTCCCACTACAGCCTCCCAAGAAGCTAGGACTGAGGGCGCGTGCCACTGCATCCTGCTAGTTTTTTTACACTTATTTTTTGTAGAGACAAGATCTCACACAATGTTGCCCAGATTGGTCTTGAACCAGTATGTTGCCCAGATTGGCCTCAAATTCCTAGGCTCAAGCTATCTTCCCACCTCAGCCTCCTAGAGTGCTGGGATTACAGGCATGAGCCACCATGCCCAGCTTCATTCAACAAATACAAAGAAAAGGAATGGCCCAGGAATCCCACTCCTAGACTTATACCCCAAATAATTAAAATCAGGGACTTGAACACCAATGTTCAGCACTATTCACAATAGCCAAAAGAGGGAAGCAACCTGAGTATGTCCATTAGCACATGAACGGAAATGCACAATGTGGTATGTGCATACACTGGAACGTTAGTCAGCCATAAAAAGGAATGAAAATCAAAAACATACTAACAACATGGATGAACCATGAAGACATTCTGCTAGGTGAAATAAACCAGACACAAAAAGATAAGTATTATATAATTTCACTTATATGGAATATCTGGACTAGTCAAATTCATGGAGTCAGAAAATAGATTAGAGGTGGTCAGGGGCTTTGGGGTGGGGAGAGACGAGTGGGAAGTGATTGCTAAACGGTTACAGAGATTCTGTGTGGGGTGGTGAAAAGTTTTGGAAGCAGAGAGTAGTGATGGTTGCACAATCTTTTGAATATAATTAACGCTGTTGAATTTGTACACTTAGAAACGATTAAAATGGCAAAATTTATGTTATATATATTTCACCAAAATAAAAAACTATAAATGGAGAGAGAACATTTACCATGATGGATCTTAGTGTACTTGTAGACTTATGTGCATGGAGTTTCTGGGCCGGAAACCATGCCTGATTTAACTGTGTGTCCTTGAAGTTCTGCACATTGGAAAGACAAACGAGGGTTTTGGAGCTAGGTCTTGCACAGCCAAGTCATGAGAAGCATTGGCTTCCTATTCTGTAAAAGAGAGCTTTCAGTTTTAGTATGCTAGAATTCAGCTGCAGAGTTGGTCAGGCCCGTTTTTGCTCTAAAAATCTAAAGTTTTGTGGCTTTCTGGGGTAGAAGGATCAGAGAGGGCTGAAAACTGGAGAACAGTGTTTTCTGGAGACAAGACTTGAACTCCCCTGGAGGCTGGTATGGTTTATTGAGGGCACACATGGAGCTGGACTTGGGAAAGTGAGCTTGGGTTTTGCTGGAGAGGACTGGGTTCTCAGCTCAGCGCTGCCAGGTGGAGAGGCAGGGATGTGTCATAGAGAGAGTGGCTGAGCCCCTGCACCCAGAAAACCTGACTTGCTCTTTCTTTGTAGCTGAACTCTTCCTGGACAGCCTGCAGGAGGCACACGTGACCCGCAGAGGCACCAGCCTTGTGGCTTCAGTGCTGGGCAGGTGCTGCCCATCAGGGGGTTGTAATTATGTTGATCAGAACTGTTTTTTTCCCTGGGGGAAGGACGGCTCTTCTTTTTCTTCTTCATTTTTCCTTAAAAGAAACAAAAGACAAAAACAAAAAAGGACTCCTCCTCATTTCCTTCAAAGTGCTATGGCATCTTCAGAACTGGGAACTTGAAATCTAAAGCTGATGGTAATTTCCGATGGACAGAAGGTGCATTTGGGATTCTTTTCCACATCAAATGAAATCTGTCTTGGACTGACTTCCTGGAAGTGTTTTTCATTAGAATAATAGTCCTCAGCTGAGAGATCACAGGATCAGCTGCTACTGAAGGGGAGATGCAAATGGGAGCATCAAGTCCATACTCCAGGGAGACGGAGACACTCAGTGGCTGCTGCTGGGGTGACTCTGCTAATAAAAATTGTTCCTTCTCTAGGCATATCCCCAGGGAAGAGGCATGGAGTCTGGTGAACCATCTACTTTAGTGATTAAAACCTTTATTCTTTTGTTTATTGAAACTATGAACAAGAAAGGAATTGGGTTCAACCAACCAACTAACCAACCAACCAACCAACTGATCAACCATCCAACCAATGAAGTGAATCATGCACCCACTGGCTGCCAGTCCTTCAGTGGTGCCAGGAATATCATGATTAATACAACGAAGTCTTATGAGAGCAAAGCTCCCAGGAGGGGCCTCCAGGTACTGAGACAGAGCTTTGTGAGTATTTAATGACTCTCTTCCTGGTCTCAAATGTGTCCTTCTGTGTAATGCATATGTCCACCCTGTGTCTCACCTACAGAGGGTTCCGGAATGATGGAGGAAATCCTTCTGAAACTCGTTTCTCCCCCTGCCTCTCTGATATATGACTTGTTTACTGCAGGCTGTTAACAGCCTTGAGAGTGTCTTTAATCCTCAGCCAGGGTCTTTAAATATAATACATCAATAACAGGTAATTATTCACTTTGAACTCTTTGCTCCTTTCCCCCATACCCTGCAGGGCAAAGCTTGGAACTTTAAGCACTGTAACAGATTCTTCCTATCAAAGTGTCAAAACTCATAAGGCACGTGTCAAGGAATTTGTTTGCTTACTTTAATCTGCCTCCCCTCCTCCTTCCTTTCCCTTCGCTCACCACAGGCTTTGTGGGTTACTGTATGGAGGGCTAGTTTTCATCATGGTGTGTTTTCTTTAAGCCAGCACCATCTCAGACCCTGAAGCATTTGCTCCCTACACACGCAACCTGTGGCCCTGAAGAGTTGCGTGCAGTTGAGTTTGTTGCTCCTGGCCTGTCACGTTATTCCTGTTTTGAACGTATGCAGGAACATCCTGTCAAATTCAGAACTTCCTTTTGCCCCAAACCAATCTTTGATCTGGGAGGCCTGGACACAGCTGGCTCAGAGCAGCTCGTGTTGTATGTGCTGGTGCTTGCCCAGGTGCCTGCCCTTGGAGCCCTGTCCCAAGCGTCTTGGAGCGACAGGGGTGTGTTTGTCCTGTGGGCTGGGGTGTGATGGATGGCTCAGTCCGTTGCTGATCCAGCCCTGTTCAGAAGACAGCTTTGTTTCCAGGGAGCTCTCCCGAAGTTCTTGGGCACTGTCTGCAGCTGTGGATGTATCTCCTCCTAGGAAGCCACTTGCATCTCTTCCACATGTCTCTTTCCAACAAGTTGGAAGAGCCAAATGATTGCACTAACTATATTGCTAAATTGTTGCATAAAGTGGTGCAAGTCTGGTTTCCCGTTCATATGAAATCTTTATTGCCTGCCCAAGGCTCCCTTGTGTGTGTGAAGGGGTTTTCAGGATACTCGCTGAAGTGGTGCAGGATATAAATGCTGTTCACTCAGAAAGAGAAGGTTTAGGTGTGCAGAACAGAGGGTCAAGGAGTACTGTTCGTATTTCCTACCTTGGACTCTCCTGGTGCAATGAAATCAATGGTGAACCAGGAACTCATTCTAGTTTTAAGGAGTTTGCCAAGTTTAACTGAGGGAAAACATTAAAAATGTTGCCTGACATTGAAAAAGTGACTCACATTCCCATACCCAAGTAATAAAAATGGATAATTTGGTTCTATGATGTTCCTCAGGCAATTTTCTTAATTGCTAATGATAGAAATTCACTTTGAACATAGAAGTAACAAGATCTAACAGGACGTTCTGGAGTCTCGCTGGAGAATAATGGCTAATGAAGTTGAAACTTTTGCTCTTAAATTTAATTTCATCCTTAAACTTGCCAGTGACCTTTGGCCTATTGCCTACTGTTTTGATATCTGTTTCCCATGGTTATGATGGTTATACATCAAAGGGGCCTTCACATGTCATCAAAAACTTATATGATGAGCAATATGTTTATATTAAAGCATTGAAGAATTCAGACACTGTCTATACAGAATGTCAACATGTCCTTCATTTTAATTGATGTGTTAAAAAAATCAGTGTTTGGGCTGGGCCTGGTGGCTCACACCTGTAATCCCAGCACTTTGGGAGGCCAAGGCGGGTGGATCATGCTGTCAGGAGATCAAGACCATCTGGGCCAACATGGTGAAACCCCAACTCTACTAAAATACAAAAAAATTAGCTGGGGGTGATGGTGCGTGCCTGTAGTCCCAGCTACTCAGGAGGCTGAGACAGGGAAATCGCTTTTACCTGGGTGGTGGAGGATGCCATGAGCCGAGATCACGCCACTGAACTATAGCCTGGGCAACAGGGCAAGATTCCGTCTCAAAAAAAAAAAAAAAAAAAAAAAAACAGTGTTTGGATAGCATGAAGGTCAATGAACTAATGGGATGACTGTATTTTTCTTTTATCCAACAGTCATTGTGGCCACATAAGATAGTGCTTAAATGCTGTACGTGCATAATTAATAATGGTATGAGAAGCAAGGGCAACCATGGAACACTAATGTTCATGGAGGGTTTGTTTGCCCGTGAATGTAGCTCAGCTGGGAGGGTGCACTGAGCTCTGTGAAGAGAGAAGTCAGGTTTAAAGCTGCCTCTGCTTTGGAGCCTTGGGCATGCAGAAGGAGCGTCTGGTAGGGAAGACATCCAGAGTTCCCGAGCCTCTGCTTTGCGCTTCTTTCTGTCATTCCTGTTGCAGCCTGATTACAGGTTAGGCTTCCGCAAGCTGCCCTGGCCAGCCAGAAGCTGGAAGACGGGGAGTGGCAGGAGGGGCAGTGGATCACGTTAATTACAGGCCCGGGGTATTGGGGTATTTCTTTCCTTGGGTTAATCTTCTGCAGCTTTGTTAGTAGCTTAGGGAACTCTAGGATTCTTGTCATCACCACATTGGCTTCCCACAACTGGCAAGCTTTCTAGCTGAGGGACTTTCAGAAACATAGATTCCTGAATGATTATGAAGGGTAGCTGTAAATATTGATTGATTGTTAGTTTAGAGTGTCAAAATGAGTTCTTTGTCACATGCTTCAACAACCCCTCCATGGTGCCTTAGGTCAAATAGATAGTTTAATATGTTTTTAATCATCAGAACTAATTTGCTAATATAAACAGAAGACAGCAGGTTTTTTTCAATAAAAATCGAATAAAGGCTGATTGTTTTAGGAATAAAGGTTTTAATGAATCTAATTAGAAATAAGTAGGTATACATATTAAACAAGAATCAACATAGTTTACATACATTAGGAAGAGTTGTATAATAGTACACACAAAAAAGTAGAAAGAGCTGGTGTTAACTCCATACATACAAAAGAGCCTAAGCAAATTATAGACAAACCCCAAATTATAAACATGGGGTTATTAACACTCTACACATTTCTAGGGCTTAGATCATGAGATCAATGCTCTGGGTGGGTCAGAACTGTATTCAATTTTTGGTGCCTCAATTTTAGAGAGGCATGAAATCAAGAGCACCAAGAAAAGACAAGATTATGAGGGGGGTCTTAAAACCATCTCAAATAGGAAATAGCTAACATATTTTATGTGGAGAAGACTGGGGGCATATAAGATGTTTGCCTTCAATGAGTTAAAATACTCCTGCAGAAAAGTAGATTGCTTTCCTAGGAGAACGGCTAACATTTCAGGAAAAGAAAATTCCTTTCAGTGTAGGAAGTATCTGTCTCAGACTACAGCTTTCCAACGTTGAAGTGGAAGTTGCTGTTACGTAGTGAGCTCTTGTGCACTGGACACTTTATGAATGTAGGCGTGCTGGAGAAGAATTATTCACATATTGAAAGGGAGTTCAGATAAAATTATATGAAAGCCCCTTTCTTTGAAGCCCTGTATGGGCTGGCTGCCCAGGTCTTCCCTTCTACCTTTTGCTAGAAGTTTCCTGGAAAACCTGCTCCTCTTGTTCATAGTATTATCATGAAGATTAGATGAGTGTTAAAGACTAAATTTTTAAAAACAGTAAAACCATGACTCTCACACAATCATAAAATGAACATGCGCTGAGGATTTTATTTAATTCAATTAATGAGGAAGTCACTCGATGTTGCAACTGGTTCAAAAGAGAACTCAAGATCCACATATCTATAGTCAGATAAAGAAAGATTGGTCAACTTGGTGAAACCCCATCTCTACTAAAAATACAAAAATTAGTAGAGGTCTGTAATCCCAGCTTCTCAGGAGGCTGAGGCAGGAGAATGGCTTGAACCCAGGAGGCGAGGTTGCAGTGAGCAGAGATTGAGCCACTGTACTACAGCCTGGGCGACAGAGTGAGACTCTGTCTCAAAAAAAAAAAAAAAAAAAAAAAAAAAAAAGGATGAAATGAACTTACACATCTTACAAATGCAATGCAGGCATAACTGGTCAGTTTCTACAGGGTAATAGTCAGTTGCATTCCACTGGACACAATTTGCATTTCTACAGATAGGAGTAACTCTCAGTTTGCTACAAGTTAACTTTTATCTCTACAGAGTTATAAAACATGCTAGTCAAAGACAAACGGAGGAACACATCCCAGAGGCATCTCTAGCATTCCACTGAAAAGGCGGCCAGTGATCTTTTCCGTCCAGTTAGAAACTGTCCACATTTTTCCCTACATGAAGTAACATCTGAGAGGTTTTCCCCAAAGTTCCTGACAAATGATATGTGCTCAGTAAACATGATTTATTTTTGATCATCATTGGGATTTTTGTCCAAGTTTCCTGGGGACAATGAACCATCCAGCGGCTGATATGAGGTACTCTTTGACCATGGTCAGGTTCACCACTTTTTCTCTTCCCTTTGGAAATATTATACACACATCAGGCTACCTGTTTTTTCCTATCTTTCATCTCCCACAGACAAATGCATTTAATGTTAGAAAATCTTTGTTTCTAATGTGTATATAAAATCCTCCTTTTTCTTGTTCTCTTCCAATTCTCTTTCAGTTTCTTATTGTAGGAAAATGTCTCTATGATTCAAATTCGTAGTTAAGCTTAAGAAAAATTCTAGTGATCTCCCTCTCTTAAGGAAAGAACAATTTAAAGTTTTAACTAAACTTATAAATGATAAAGTTTAGGTTCAGTCATCTCAGCAAACAAAAGCTAAATAACCATTTTTTAAAAGTTACTGAATATTCAAACATTGACACAGGACTAATGCAAGTTGAAAAAAGTATACTTTAACTTACATTACATGTAAAAATACAAGTTAAATATTCACACAGGTATGGCTTGTCATCCCTATATGAGCCCTGTTGTCCATGATTCTCAGTCACTTTTGGATTTGGGGACAGTGTTGTTTCTTGTAACCATGGTCCACAGATGACCTGTTCCCAGCTTTCTTAGAAACTCATACCCAGGTTACAGGGAGGCAGCAGAAGAGAATGGTAGGCATTGCACAGAAACCATTGCCACTGAAACATTGCTGGGAAGAAATTCAGACCGCGTTTCATTTAATGCATATCAAGTCATCAAGAAAGAAACTATGGTTGACCATGAAGGCAAGGTGACACTGCTAAAAAAAAGTAAATTGTTTGTCTCTCAAGTGAAACAAAGCTGTGCAAGTGTTGACTTGGCTGTGGGGTCTCTGGGTGTTGGGGCAGACACCAGTGGGGATGACAGGACGTGTTGACAGCTGACTTGTGCCAGAGGACTCACTGCTATGGTTTCTTGTGTTGATAAGAGTCTGCTTTTCATTGTTCTAGAACAATGGAATTCAGACTTACATTTTGTAATTTTCATAGCCATTTTTTGCACTTTTGAAAGTTTTATCCTATTTCTGATCATTACACATGCCTTTTCCACGTCTGTGAAGTTTCAGGAAAGCACATCCCAGCTCCCCTCAGGCCTTACCTATCACTAGGTTTCTGACCAATCTCATCGTGTTTGTGGGCACACCCAGAATCCCTCCCCCAGTGATTTTATGGATATAGTAGGAAGATCTTAGAAATATCTGTAGAATCAGTATAAACACCTCTGATACTATTTAAAATGCAAGATGAGGAACATTCTTTCTACACCTAATTTGTGGAGCATTTTTATCAGGAAAGGATGTTAAATTTGGTCAAATGCTTTTTATCTATTTTGAGATAAATCATATGCTTTTTGTCCTTCATTAAGTTAATATGGTGAATCACATTTATGAATCTGTGTATGTTGAAACATCCTTTCATTCCAGGGATAAATGCCACCTGATCACAGTGAATGATCCCTTTAATGTGCTGTTAAATTTGATTTGCAAGTATTTTGTGGAGGATTTTTACACTTACATTTGCAGAAATATAGGCCTGTGATTTTCATTTCTTTTAGTGCCTTTGACTTGGGTATCAGGGTAAGGTTGGTCTTGTAAAATAAATTTGGAAGTATTCCTTCCTTTTCAGTTTTTTTGGAAGAGTTTGAGAATTGGTACTAACTCTTCTTTAAATGTTTTGGGAGAATTCAGCCATGAAGGCACTTCTTTGATGGAAGACTTTTTAATTACTGATTCAATCTCCTTAATCATTATTGGTCTGATCAGATTTTCTGTTTCTTCCTGTTAGTCTTGATATGTTACATGTTCCTAGAAATTTATTTATTTCCTCTGGGTTATCCAATTTGTTGGTGTGTAATTATTCATATAAGTATCTCATAATCCTCCATCTGTTTGTGTCCTCTCTTATTTCATTAAGCAGTGGCTTGTAGTTATCTTTGAAGAGGTCCTTTACATTTGTTGTTAGTTGTATTCCTAGGTATTTTATTGTCTTTGTAGCAATTGTGAATGGCAGTTTGTTCTTGATTTGGTTCTCTTTAAGTCTGTTATTAATGTATAGGAATGCTTGTGATTTTTGCACATTGATATTGTATGCTGAGACTTTGCTGAAGTTGCTTATCAGTTTCAGGAGATTTTGGGCTGAGATGATTGGGTCTTCTAAATATACAATCATGTCTTCTGCAAATAGAGACAATTTGACTTTTTCATTTCCTAATTGAATACCCTTTGTTTCTTTTCCTTGCCTGATTGCTCTGGCTAGAATTTCCAATACTATATTAAATAGGAGTGGTGAGAGAGGGCACCCTTGTCTAGTGCCAGATTTCAAAGGGAATGCTTCCAGCTTTTGCCCATTCAGTAGGATATTGGCTGTGGGTTTGTCATAAATAGCTTTTATTATTTTGAGATACATTCCATCAATACCTAGTTTATAAGGGTTTTTTTTTTTTAGCATAAAGGGCTGTTGAATTTTGTCGAAGGCCTTCTCTGCATCTATTGAGATAATCATGTGGTTTTTGTCTTAGGTTCTGTTTATGTGGTGAATTACGTTTATAGACTGTGTACGTTGAACCAGCCTTGCATCCCCAGGATGAAGCCCATTGATCATGGTGGATAAGGTTTTCGATGTGCCGTTGCAACTGGTTTGCTAATATTTTATTGAAGATTTTTGCATCTATGTTCATCATGAATATTGGCCTGAAGTTTTCTTTTCTTGTTGAATCTCTGCCGGGTTTTGGTGTCAGGATGATGTTGGTCTCATAACATGATTTCGGAAGGATTCCCTCTTTTTGGATTGTTTGGAATAGTTTCAGAAGGAATGGTACCAGCTCCTCTTTGTATGCCTGGTTGAATTTGGCTGTGACACAAACAGGTGGAGAAACATTCCATGCTCATAATTAGGAAGAATCAATATCATGAAAATGGCCATACTGCCCAAAGTAATTTACAGATTTAACTCTATCCCCATCAAGCTACCAATGACCTTCTTCAAAGAACTGGAAAAAACCACCTTAAACTTCATATGGAACCAAAAGAGAGCCCACATAGCCAAGTCAATTCTAAGCGAAAAGAACAAAGCTGGAGGCATCATACTACTGGACTTCAAAATATACTGAAAGGCTACAGTAATCAAAACAGCATGGTACTGGTACCAAAACAGAGGTATAGACCAATGGAACAGAACAGAGGCCTCGGAGGCAACATCATACATCTACAACCATCTAATCTTTGACAAACCTGACAAAAACAAGCAATGGGGAAAGGAGTCCCTGTTTAATAAATGGTGTTGGGAAAACTGGCTAGCCATGTGCAGAAAGCAGAAACTGGACCCTCTTCCTGACACATTACACTAAAATTAACTCCAGATGGATTAAAGACTTAAACATAAGACCTAACACCATAAAAACCCTAGAAGAAAATCTAGGTAAAACCATTCAGGACATAGGCATAGACAAGGATTTCATGACCAAAACACCAAAAGCATTGATAACAAAAGCCAAAATAGACAAGCTGGACCTAATCAAACTCCACAGCTTCTGCACAGCAAAAGAAACAGTCTTTAGAGTGAATCGGCAACCAACAGAATGGGAAAAAATGTTTGCAATCTACCCATCTGACAAGGGCTAATATTCAGAATCTACAAAGAACTAAAACAGATTTACAAGGAAAAAACAAACCCATTCAAAAGTGGGCAAAGGATATGAACAGACACTTTTCAAAAGAAGACATACATGAGGCCAACAAACATATGAAGAAATGCTCATCATCACTGGTCATTAGAGAAATGCAAACCAAAACTACGTTGAGATAGCATCTCACGCCACTTAGAATGGCAATCACTAAAATATCTGGAGATAACAGATGCTGGAGAGGATTTAGAGAAATAGAAACATTTTTACACTGTTGATGGGAATGTAAATTAGTTCAACCATTGTGGAAGACAGTGTGGCGATTCCTCAAAGACCTAGAAATAGAAATTCAATTTGACCCAGCAATCCCATTACTGGGTATATATCCAAAGGATTATAAATAGTTCTATTATGAAGACATATGCACATGTATGTTCATTGTGGCACTGTACAATAGCAAAGACCTGGAACCAACCCAAATGTCCATCAGTGATAGACTTGATAGGGAAAATGTGGCACATATCCACCATGGAATACTATGCAGCCATAAAAAAATGATGAGTTCATGTCCTTTGTAGGGACATGGATGAACCTGGAAACCATCATTCTCAGCAAACTGACACAAGAACAGAAAATCAAACACCATATGTTCTCACTCATAGGTGAGTGTTGAACAATGAGGACACATGGACACAGGGAGGGGAGCATCACACACTGGGGTCTGTAGGGGGGAAATAGGGGAGGGACAGTGGGTGGTGGGGAGTTGGGGAGAGATAGCATGGGGAGAAATGCCAGATATAGGTGATGGGGAGGAAGGCAGCAAATCACATTGCCATGTATGTACTTATGCAACAATCTTGCATGTTCTTCACATGTACCCCAAAAGCTAAAATGCAATTTAAAAAAATGTCTCATAATCCTTTGTATTTCTGTGGTATTAGTTGTAATATCTCCTCTATTATTTCTAATTTTATTTATTTGAATCTTAATAGATGCAGGAAAAGTACTTGACAAAATCCAACATCTTTTCATGATAAAACCTTTCAACAAATTGGGTACAGAAGAAATGGCTCTCAACACAATAGAGGTCACATAGGATAAGCCCACAGCTAACCTCATACTCAAGGTTGAAAAGTTCAAACCTTTTCCTCTAAGATCAGGAATAAGACAAAAACATCACTCTTGCCACTGCTACTCAACAATGTACTGGAAGTCTAAGCCAGAACAATTAGTTAAGAAAAAGAAAACGTATCCAGGTAGAAAAGAAAGAAGTTAAATTCTCTGTTTGCTGATGACATAACCTCATATACAGAAAATCCTAAAGACTCTACCAAAAAACTGTGAGAACAAATAAATGAATTTAGTAACATTGCAGGATAAAAATCAGCAAAAAGAAATAAGTAGCATTTCTATACACTAACAATGAACTATCAGAAAAAGAAATTAAGAAAACAATTCCATTTACAATAGCATAAAAAGGAGCAAATGTTATCAAGTGGAAGATCTGTATATTGAGAATGATAAAATGTTGTTGAAAAAATTGAACAAAATGCAAATAAATGGAAAACTATCCCATGTTCATAGATTGGAAGAATTCATATTATTAAAATGTTCATAGTACCCAAAGCTATCTGTGGACTTAACATAATCCTTATCAAAATTCCAATGCCATTCTTTAAAGAAATAGAAAAAGCAATCATAAACTTCATAGGGAACCAAAAATACCCCAAATAGCCAAAGAAATCCTGAACAAAAAGAACAATGCTGGAGGCATCACACTTCATCAATATCTGGATATATTACAAAGCTATAGTAATCAAAAACGTGTGGTACTGTCATAAAAACAGATGCATTGACCAATGGAACAGGAGAGAAAGACCGGACATAAATGCACACATTTATCATCAATTGATTTTAGACAAAGATGCCAAAAACAAACAAGGACAGTCTCTTCAACAAATGATGTTGGGAAAACTGGATTTTCACATGCAGAAGACTGGAATTGGACCCTTATCTTACACCATATATAAAAACATCAACTCAAAATGGATTAATGACTTAAATGTAATACCTGAAATTGTAAAACTGTTAGAAGAAAACATAGAGGAAAAGCTCCGCGACATTGGTCTGGGCAATGATTTCTTGGATATAACCCCAAAAGCCTAGGCAAGAAAAGCAAAAATAGATCAATGGGATTACATGCAACTAAAAAGTTTCTGAACAGCAAAGGAAACAACAGTGTGAAGAGACAACCAATGCCTTGAGGGAAAATGTTTGCAAATCATACATCTGAGAGGAGGGTAATATCTAAGATACATAAGGAATTTAACTCAGCAGTAAGAAAGCAAATAACAATGATTCAGAGTGGGCAAAGGGTCCAAATAGACATTTTTCTAAAGGGGACATACAAATAGTCAGCAGATACAAAAATATGCTCAACATCACTAATCATCAGGGAAATATGAACTAGAGCCACAAGAAGACATCACGTGTTACAACGGCTATTAGGGATGCAGAGAAAAAGAAATCCTTAGACGTAGTTGTTGGGAATGTAAAGTAGTATAGCCATTATTGAAAATAGTATGGAGATTCCCAAAACACTAAAAATGGAATTATCATCTGACCTAGCAATCCTACTTTTGGGTATGTATCCAAAGGAATTGAAATCAGTGTCTCAAAGAGATCTACACTCCCATGTTCATTGAAGCATGCTATAGTTTGGCAGTTTGACACCACTAAGGCTCGTATTGAAATCTGATCCCCAGTGTTGGACGTTGGGCCTCCTGGGAGGTATTTGGGTCATAGGAGTGGGTTCCTCATGAATAGATTAATGCCCTTCCCAGTGTGAATGAGTTCTCACTCTATTGGTTTCCACAGAAGCTGGTTGTTGAACCTGTCTTCCTGCTCCCACTGCACCCTGCCTTACTGCCTCTCTCTCCATGTGATCTCTTCATGCTCAGCCCCCCTTCACTTTCTGCCATGAGTGCAAGCAGCCTGAGGCCCTCACCAGGAGCCAAGCTGTGCCGGCACCATGCTTCTTGTACTGCTTGCAGAATTGTGAGCCAAGTGAACCTCTTTTTTTTATAAATTACCCAGCTTCAGGTATTCCTTTATAGGAATACTAAATGAACTCAGATACAGCATTAATCATAACCAAGATATGGAATCAACCTGTGTCATCAACAGATGGATGAAGAAAATAGGGCACATATACACAACAGAGTACTACTCAGCCATAAAAGAAGGATATTCTTTCATTTGAGACTTGGAAGACATCATGCTAAATAAATAAGTTGAGACACAGAGAGACAAATACTGCATGACGTCACTCATATGTGGAATCTAAAACAGCCAAACTCATAGAAGCAGAGAGCAGAAAGGCAGTCACCAGGAAGTAGAGGAGTGGAGGGTGAACAGGGAAATGGGAGATGTTGGTCAGAGAGTACAAAGTTTTAGTCAGGAGAAATATGTTTTTGTGATCCATTGCACAGCTTTGGGACTGCAGTCAATAATAATGTATATTTCAAAACTGCAAGCATGCTAGATTTTAAATAGTCTCACCATAAAGGAATAAGTACGTGAGGCAATGAATATGTTAACTGGCCTGATTTAATCATTCTACAATATATACGTATAACATTGTACTGCATCCCATAAATAAATACAATTATTATGTCACTTATAAATAAATAAATAAAAACGAGAAACACAAGTTGATTAAACTCTTCAGTAATTTTTTGTTTTGGACTTACTTGAGAATATTTTAGTAATATTTACATGCTAAAAACTTCTCCCAAACATTTTCAATCAGAAACTTGCACATACAATTTTCCAGGCTCATGTGTAAACATGCACCATTGCTATGTGTGTGTCACAGAAGAGCCTACTGGTGGAAGAGTCTGAGTCAGTGTACTCTCAGTGCATGAGTGTGTGTTTGGCTTGGTGTTTATTTTGTATCACCCCCTTACTCCACTCAAGGGCATATCAGAGGTCTCAGGATTAACTTCTGGGTGTGGACGGAGGCCAACGCATAGGCTGCTCCACCTATAAATCAGGGGACTGCAGGGCTTTATGAGGTTTACCCAAACCTCTTGCAGAGAGATGATGTGTTCACACATGTGGAGCAGACACTGAGTGCCAAAAATACTTCCAGAGTGCTTTGCGACTTTGCCATCTCCTAAATAACTGTAGACATCTATGCATTCTTTAGTAAACTGTGTTTATGTACTGTTCCATGGCAGTGAAATCTCTTCCAATATCTCCAGTAGCCTCAGCACCCTCTGTCCCATAAGCTTTTTGTGTGACCCTGGTTGTGGTCTGCAGAGCTGAGCCCGTGGTATTTGGGTCACATAACTGTTTCTGGTGCCAACACACGTTTTCTTTCACATTGTTATTAACTGTGCAATAAAGAGGGGAGATTGGCTGGTGAAAGTGTCCTGGGTCCTTCAAGGATTACTCAGATTTCACAGTGCCTGTAATCTGAGCTCCCTATACTGAGTGGTTTAGTGGTTGTGGTCAGATGACTGCTTTATCCTAACCTGTCAGCTGAACAATGATGTTTGGGTGTGTGTGTTTGAACAGTGCTATAATTGGTATAAAAGGGGTTCAGAAAGGCCCTGGGAATGCCCCAGCATCAGATGGGCACGTGCAGCCGGTATCTCAGCCTGCCATGTCATCAGCTCCATACTTGACATTCAGGCCTGGTGATCACCCCTGATCCCCCAGCCTGAGTATCCACCACTCAGTTTACCCACAGGAGGAAACTGAGAGCTACAGCTTAGGTGAGAAGCTGCCACTTTCTTGTCTGACACAGCCATAGCTATCATAGGACGGTGAAAAGCTGGTGTTCATATTAACAAGAGAGGCCTGATAGAAGAGGCAGAGTTGTTTTGAAGTTGATGGTCACAGCTCTTTTACCCCTGAGGGTAGGGTAGGGAGGAATTGTAAGGCCTCCAGTTCCTTTTATTTAAGAAGTGTGTGTATGCACATTTTTGCTGTAGCAATTTATAAGCACACTTATGTCTCAGTCACTGTGCTTATTAAAGACATAAATATTTTACCTCTTAGCAAAGATGAAAATAGTTTTCACAGATCTCTTGGCAGGCAACAACACAACCTAGCCAACCCTTTTCATCTGTAGATTTCTACCTAATAAAGTATTGATCTAGGGAACAGAACTTGTTTCTATGTCCCATTCCGGAAAAGTACAAAACCAGATTGACCAGGGTTAGTGGGAGGGTTTGCCTCTATCTGAGGATATACTGAATTTTATGGATACTTTGGTGAGCAACGTTGAAATAGAAAGTGGTGATGAAATAAAAGATGTCCAACTCTCCAAGTCTTGAGGGTGCATCATGGAAAAGAAAGCTGCCTTTCTTGCAGGTTTCCTGATTACTGATCTTAATTAGGTATTGCCCTGAATGACAAAACTTCCTCTGGTTCCAACACCCCTTAACCATTTTAGGTTTATAACCAAACGTCACAATCACAGCTCTCCTTGCATGGCAGAGGCCTTAGGCTCAGGGTGGGAATCTGGCCAGGTCTGAGTGCAGAATGCAGAGGTGGAAATAGGGCCCTACTGAAGGAGCAAGGCTGGGCACAGAAGTTAGGGGAGGCTGAATTATCCCTGGGCATGTTAAGTAAGACAGTTCCTCAGCCATCTGGGACTTGGTAGAAAAGGGAGGAAGGAAAGGAGGCTTTTTCTTTTCTTTTTTTTTTTTTTCTGAAATGGAGTCTTGCTCTGTCGCCCAGGCTGGAGTGCAATGCACGATCTTGGCTCACTGCAACCTCCACCTCCCAAGTTCAAATGATTCTTCTGCCTCAGCCTCTGGAGTACCTGGGATTACAGGTGCCCACCACCATGCTCAGCTAATTTTTGTATTTTTAGTAAAGATGGGGTTTCACTATGTTGGCCAGGCTGGTCTCGAACTTCTGACCTGATGATCTGCCCACTTTGGCTTCCCAAAGTGCTTGAACTACAGGCATGAACTACTGCACCTGGCCTCACAGGAGGCTTTTTCACAGAACAAGATAATAATCACAGTCAGCCACTGTGTTAGCAATTCTTGTATGTTTTCTCCTTAATTCCGGCCATGCCTGTGGAGTGGTCACTTCTTTCTTTTGCTTTGTGACTGTGGCCTGGGAGGCCCACAGTGCCTTGGCTGTCTGCTTGTCCACCACCCCCTGCCCAGCTTGCTGGCCTGTGGCTCCTCTCACTCTGCAGCCACCATCCCGCACAGACAGGATTCTCCTTCTCTACCCTTCACTGGGAGGTCATTGCTTCATCTCCTCTCTGGCTCAACCCAGACTCAATCCAGATCTGCGTCTTCCTTCTCTTTCCAGGCATTGCTGACATAGGGCGCAGTGAGCTGGATTTTTTTTTTTTTGAGACAAGTCTTGCTCTGTTGCCCATGCTGGAATGCAATGATGCAATGTCAGCTCACTGAAATTTGGGTTTTAAGTGATTCTCCTGACTCAGCCTCTCAAAGTAGCTGGGATTTCAGATGCCCACCACCACACCCAGCTAATTTTTGTATCTTTAGTAGAGATGGGGTTTCACCATATTGGCCAGGCTAGTCTCGAACTCCTGACTTCAAGTGATCTGCCCACCTTAACCTCTCAAAAGTGCTGGAGTTACAGGTATGAGCCACCCCACCGGCAGAGCCAGAGCTTTATTACTGATTTGCAGATCATGCAGAAGACAGTGAGGCTGCAGGCTCGCACAGCACATGGCTTATTGGCTGGTCGATTCTCATTACCAGACAGCCTGTTCAAGATCTTCCTCCTTGGAAATATTCTTGGCAACTCCAGGACAGGATTACGCACACCCTTGAATACTGCGGCTCTTACTTTCTGTGCCATCATTGGGAGCTGACACACTGTCCTGAGTCACTGGTTAAAAGTTTATGTGTATGCCCTAGTACGTGAAGATACCATAAACTCATAGCAGGCAGGTAGGGGCCATGGATATATGGTTTTATATTCTCCAGCAGGGAATTTCCCTGTAATTTGGTGGCTCTAAATCAGTATGAGACTGATTTAGAGCAGAGGCTCTGTAGTAAAAGGTCTGGAGTCAAATCTTGTCTCTGATCATTGTCGTTCCTTGGGAAAGCAGAGATAATGGTTCTTGCCTCCCAGGAATCCAGTGACGATTAAATCATGTTTTAGCACAGACTTGGCCCATAGCCAAGTTCCCAACAAATAGTAACTAGAGTTAATAACTATTTGTTTACTAATTAATTGCATTAATAAATTAATAGGAACATCTGTGATTTTGGACATCTCCCTTCAAGGTGTGTACCCTAAATGTCAGCTTTGCATTCATCAAACACCTAAGCGAGCATGCGTTTAGCTGCCTGCAGTTCAAGAAGAACACCCCAGACCTGATCCTGCTCTGTAACTCTTATGTTCATTAAGCAAATGCAGGGGAATTAGCAAGGCACACTTATTGAAAACAGGCTGGCCTAGAGGAGCCTCTTATGTTTAATACATTACAGACCCAGTGAATTGTAAAAATAAATGAAGGCCTACAATTCTTTGTTTTCAAAGCCCTTAAATTTTTTTTTTCTTTGAACCTCTGCGGAAGGAAGTATGTTTTGAAACCATGGGATGTAATAAACATGACGGCATCTTCTTAAAGATTCACCCATGACCTGCACTCATCTTGACAGTATCACAGGAGTGTTTTCTTGCTTTTCCAATAAGATGAATACCTGAAAGAGAAATCAGGGCAGTAATAAATAGCTTTAATTGTCAAATGCATCTTAGATCATATTCATGCTTAAACATGGAACATTCTAGCAGCTAGAATGGAAACCTCCCAGGGGTTTGATGGTAGATGTGGGGTTTGTAGTTACAGAATGGAGTTGGTGGGAACTCTTGGTCAGCTGCTCTCAATCAGTTTCTAAGCAAGGCCTCTCCACTGGTCTCTGGTACAGTGGTCTCAAGTAGTCAGGCACTTCACTTCCAGGGACAAGCTGCACAAGATGGCTTTGCAATGCTGAAACATTCTCAGACAGGAGTCACATTTCCAAGACTTGATAAGGATGAAATGCATTTGGTAACACTTCCCTTTCCCCATCAGCTTCCCTGGTTCCCACATTTTCTTGCCTTTCTGAAGTGACAGGCTAGGATGGAGGAATATCCCAGATACCACTGAGGGAGGAGCACCTGCTCTTTTTCTCTCTTAGTGGATATTCTGGCTTCCGGAACACCGCTCTCTGGGTCCTCCTCTCTGAATTTCACATTCAGGGCCGTAGGGTGCCAAGCTACTTCTGGATTGGCAATTTTAACTTTGATTAATCCTCAGCCTGCCTGTGTCTTCCCACCACCAGCCCCCAAAAATATTAGCACCAGGTTGAGTAAACCAGTCTGGGTTTTAGCCTCATTTCGACATAAATTGTGAGATATGCTTCCTATCAAATCTGATGAATAGATTTGCTGCTCTCATGCCTCAGGTATCAGGGGCCTGCTCTCTCTCCTTTGGGCTTCCTTACCTCTTCCACTCTTGCCCAGTTCATGGGGTCCACTTGACAACACAGCAGCTGACTACAAGACAATGTTAGCATCCTCTAGTGTATGGAAACTGGGAAAGGGGGTGATATGAAGGGGAGATTCCTCATTTCCACTGGCCAAGCAGCATTCCTGCCGTGGTGTCATTGCTGATGCTTCCTTGAGCTGGGTTCCTGATCTCCACTGCGTTCTCCTTTTGGGTGGCTCCCTTCCTACTCTAGACCTGCAGCCTTGAGGGAACTCTGTCCCTTCCTGGTCCATCCCATTCAACCTAGTTTAGCACAGCCAATTCAATCCTCATTCTGGCCGGCACTGGGAGCCGCCCTGCATTTGCTCTCTGTCCTCACAAGCTCCATTAACTGATGTAGTAATTTGTTATTATATATTTTACATATGTTAATTTCAGGAACCCTGAAAGCTAGAGCTAAGTACAAACAATGAAAATGAAACCACCTTCAATCATAGTCAGAGACAATTTTATGATAATTAGGTATGTATAGAATGCAGATACCCACACATTTGGATTCTGAGGTTCCAACTGCATGTTAATTACATGTTGCCTGCATAATTTCCTCTTGCATTGTTCATGAGAGTTTTGTCTGCATTAGGAGTCTTGACACATTCTTAACCTTTTTGAGTCTGCAGGATGGCAGCTGTAAGTAATATTAGCCATTACTTTTAATGGAAAAAAACTGCAGTCACTTTTGCACCAACCTAGTATGACTTGATCTCTGTGTCTCTCCTGAAACTGAGTCCACATTAAGTACCAAATAAGAAGGTCTGGGTTGTTTACTTTTTTTTGGTCTAGGGATGTAACCCCACACAAGGAGCTCCCCTTCTCTCCCAGGCTGGCTTTTGAGAGTCATCCCAAACTCTGAAGATAAAGGGTTAACCGCAGCACCCGCGTCAAAGGGCTTTGAAAAATGCAGCCAGGGCAGGGGCCTCCAAGCCTCTTGCAGTCACGGGAAGCCTTATCTGAGAGAGCAATCATCAGGGAGAGTCCGTTTTATGCGCTACAAAGGCCCTGCTTTCTTCTCTTCGTCTGACTGGAGCTCTTGAGATGGAAGAAAACTGTTGGCCACAGTTCTGAAAACTGCAGATAAAGGCTTTGATTTGTTAATTAAATTTTTACTATCTGCATTTGATATCTCAGCCAAATTGTATCCGCTTCAGGAACGAGAAAGTCCCTTACTTCAAAGGGGCGCCCACTTGGTGACCCGTAATTACGGGATTTACTGTGGAGTGAAGCGCTGTCTGGGGCGCACCTGCCGCCCTAACACCTCCACGCTGCACCCCCAAAAACAGCCGCTTGTCCAGGCAGATTTCGAGCAGCCCCGGGTTCCTGCACGCCCACAAGGGCCGTGTCTGGAGGAGCTGCCCGGGTCGTCCTGCAGGTCGGGCTGCCCACACCTGTCCCTGGGGCGCGCTGTCCTCTATCCTGCAGCTGCTGCCGCCCCGCCCGCCCCGCCGCGGCCCCCACCCGCTCTGCAGCGCGTCCTTGGCAACCTGAAAGAATCGGCCTTCTTGTCCTCTCTCCTCCTAGATGTCTCGGTGAAAAATGGCTTCTTTAATGAAAAAGTTGAAAGGCCGGAGCCACGCTGGGTGAGGTCACCTGCTGGCTCCAGGCAGCGCGAGCCGGGCCAGACTCTCCCGCTGTGGGCAGCACAGGGGCCACCCCACCCTCTGCCCTTTCCCTCCCCCTGCTGCAGGACATTATTAAAGGATGCTTAGAGGTCCCCTGTGTAGGGCTGCTTCTCTGGGAGGGGTGCACTCCGGAGTCAGCGCTGACCATTTTTTTTGCACGAATGAAATCAAAATCTGCTAGCCATCGAAAGGACTCCACTCCTCGGGTTTGACATAAGTGGAGTGGGGTTTGAGAGCCGGAACAATTCTGCAGGACTTTATGCAGGTTCCAATGCAGGCTTTGCTTTGACCAGTTTTCTTATTTTCTTTCATTTTCAATTTTAAACTTCAAGTTTAGTACTATAGTTTTAAATTTTTAAAAACCGAGTGCTAAGCCATTTAGGAAAGATGTAAAGTATATACACACTGGAGAAAAAGTACAAAATTTAATATTAAAAAAAGCATTTTGGAATCAATTTTCGTAGAAGAGATGGGATGTATTCTTTTCAGATGAAAGATCTGGTTGTTTCAACTCTGTGGGGCGGTCCCCCTGATGACTGTTGGGCTGGTCTGCATAAAGGGGGAATTCATCCCCGGAAGAGGAAGTGGGGGAAAGAAATAATTCTTAGTGAACTTATACACATCCCAGGGTACTGTCTCACATGAGACAGGGAATGTTGAACTGTTGACCTGGTTTTGAAGACGTAGGCTTACTGATTATCAGACAAAATCCACCCTCTTGTATCTGTTGCAGACTTGACCACTTTACCATTAATCCACCTGCCTTCCAAGGCTCTCCTCAAAGAAGAAATCTGATTTCACTTGCTCTTGGTCAGTTTCTTCTGAAAAGTGGCTTCTGAATATCACTGTAAGGCTTTTAACCAATAAGGATCCTAATGGTGTGAGAATGTTCTATTGCTGACCTTGTCACTTGAAGTAAAAACCTTTTTAGAAAGTCACAGACTCTTTGGTAGGCTCTTGCCTGAATGCCTGAAATAGAAGACACAGCAACAGGTCAAGAAGCCATACAATTCACCATGAGCAGGAGAAACCCATGGCAGATGGCAACAGTGATTTCTGGGAAGACTATGTGCGTGTGTGTGTGCATGTGTGTGTGTGTGTGTGTGTGTGTGTGTGTGTGTGTGTTTATTATAAAGGGTATGGATGAACAGCCAGACAAAGAGATACATAGGGCAAGGATTGGGGAAGGGTCTGGGAGCCTCCACGGCCTGCATGGAGTGTGCCACCCCCACTGAACCCCAACATGTTCACCAACCCAGAAGCTCATCAAATCTCCATTGCTCAAGAGCTTGATACAGCTCAATCTTCAGCCCCCACTCCCTTCTGGGAGTCATGAATGGGGCTGTAAGTTCCATTTCTCTGATCACACGGTCTTTCTGTCCAGCAACTTTATCCTGGGGCTATCTAGGGACCACATCGTAAGTCACCTCTTCAGCATAAACACCCATGTGAGGGAAAGGGCCTTTTGAATAACAGAAGATACTCCTACCATACAGGAAATTCCAAGGGGTTTAGGAGCTCTGTGCCAGCAACTGGAGACAAAGACCAAATTTATTTCTTCTACTATAGGACGGCACTTAAAGACTACTGGTTCTTCCAAAACGCCTTCCTATAATTGTTAGAGTGAAGTCAAGATTGCCTGCAAAACAAAATATGGTAAAAGATGTATCTGATATTGTACCAGGAAAGGGGGTGTGGCTTGCTTCTTCAGTGCCTGGCTGCTCAAACCTCTAGGGAAGCATATAGACAGGTAGGATGTGAGGCTCTGACCCCACAGCAATGTCGAGGGGTGAATGGTTGCAGCCGAAACCCCAGTGGGCGTGTGTTACAGGTGCTCTTTGAGTTTAGCTGCTATAGGTGGCTTGCGTTAACCACCTCATTTAGACCCCCTTGCTTATCACAAGGACAGAGGGATTTCTGTATCCTGGGGTTTCTTGCCTTGGTGTACTAGAAGGATTGAGTCACATGTAGGTTTAGAGAATAAGTGCAAGGTTTTATTGAGTAGAAGTAGATCTCAGCAGATGGGAGAGCCAGAAAGGAGATGTTTTCCCCTGGAGTCAGACTGCTCAGCAGCCTGGCTCTTCTCGGACTGCTCTGTCCAAACTGTGTGTCCTTCCGCTGGTCAATGGCCTGCCAGCCTGCCAGTTCCTTTTCCGCCGGTCAGTTTGACAACAGCCACTTGTGTTTCCTTCCACCGATATGCTCCTCACGACTTCCGACTGCTTCTGTGTCTGCCAGCTAGGGTCTCAGGTTTTTATAGGCCCAGGATGGGGGCATGGCAGGCCAGAGTGGTCCTGGGAAATGCAACGTTTGGGCAGGAAATGCCTGTCCTCACCTAGGTCGGTGGGGGTGGAGCCCACCCAGTGACCCGCCTTTCTCTACCCAGTATTTCCCTTCCCCCACTTCCTATCAATATGTTTTACATAATGAACTTTTTGTGTGCCTCTGAAGCTAGAGGTGGGTTAACTAACCACACCTATTGGTGAGCTTCAACAAAAATATTGTGATGATTGTCCAAGGCCTGCCAATATCCTCTTTTACCATTCTCCATATTCCAGCGGGAAGGCTTGGCAGACAGGCTTGCTTTGTGTATGAAGATGTGGGCTGGCAAGATCAAGAATGTGGAGACACCTAAGGAGAGTCTCTTGCCTCTACATACCTGAGAAGAGACACTTCCTCTAGGGGATTTTTACAGTAACTCCACTGAAGGGGATAGGTCTCTTTTCCTAAGCTTCTTTCCCTTCTACCTGTCCCCGAAACAAATGTGAACAAAGTAGTCCTAAAACAGAACTTGTCATGTCTTCAGGCAGGGGTGGTTTGGAAAACAATCCAGTCTCCAATATACTTTTGTGATCATGAGAGGTAGTAGCCCACATTCATATTATTTCTCATTCATGATTTGATATGACATTATGGGATAAGAGGAATAAGAAGTTAGATTTGCTTCTGTGATAAGTGTAACTGAGGTGCTGTGATTCCCATTTTACCCTGAGACTCAAGGACATCTCAGCATCACCTGACTATCTATTGTTAGAGAAAAAGCACATGGTCCTAACTACTGTCAGTCATGTTTCCCAAAAGATCATGAAGACTTGGGGGCTATTTGATATAGCTTTGGTTTCTTCTATGTCTAGTTGCTCAGAGATAATAATAAGAAAATATGATTATGATTCATATCTTCCATAAATGCTAGAAAACAGAGTTAAAATTCATTTCAAGTCTGTTTAGTCATCAGCTGTATTAAGGGCCGGAAAGGCATATTAAGATGGATACAGATGGCCAGTGATCAATGTCGATGGGCCTGATAACTGCCATCCACTCTCCCTGTCTCTCTGGGGCTTTTAACAAGGTGACTGGGTGTTCTAATAAAACGCAGAGTGGACTCCTTCCAGATGCCACCCTTCCCAGCTAAAGGAAAGCTGGGGGTTCCAACCCATGGGGCATGTACCCAGTGAAAGACTTCTCCCTGACCCACTCCTTCATTCTAGGGAGCCAGTTAATGAAAACCACATGTGTGCTTTGACAGATCCTTTCAAATCACATCAGTTTGGCATAAACGGACTAGAGGTGGTGGAAAGTATCTTGGACACAGGCTGGGGTAACTCTTGGTCTCCAGCCTTATTTCTGATGACCTTAGGAAGACAGTGGGCCTCTTTGACCAGGAATCCCTGGGAAGACCATCTGAATGGGCCCAATGTAAGTGATCAGATAATGCAGACTTGGCGTGCTTTATAACACGGGGGACTGATCACCTATGGAGGTGTATGTATAGAGAAGCTGGAGCATGACTGACTTGCGGAGGCATAAGGCCCACAAAGCTCTGCGCTTCAAAGGGAAAGGAAGATGGATGCTCTAAGGCCCAGGTGGTGAGCTAGAAAGTGTGGTCTCAGTGGATCTGAGAAGTGGTCCACAGGCAGCCTGCAACAGCCCAGCCCAATGTCCTAGAGAGGCCAGATTCCACTTGCACCCTCTGCAGCAAATGTTTGGGTTGGAATCCCTGGCCTCCAGTAAGGTGTCAAGCTGAGGCAGAAAAATAGAGTCTAGAGGCAGGGAACCTAAGGCCAATTCTTGCTGACTTCCTAGAACTGAATCAAAAGGTAAAACCTCACCTTTCCACATACCAAGTAAAAGGATCAGAGGTACTCCCTTTGCAACCACCCCCATTTCCACTGCAAAGCAGATGAAAACTAGAAAGTACCTTTGATTGGTCCTCTCCTGCAACCAGTCAGACTGACTGCAGGCCTAAGTCTTCATTTGCATAAGTGTCACCAAGCAACCAATGGGAAACCTCTAGAGGTTTCTAAGAAAATTCCGTAACCCCAGAAAATTAGTTCTGTAACCAGCACTCTTGAGCTGCTCACTTGCACTTATTCCCACTCTGTGGAGTATACTTTCATTTCAACAAATCTGCTTTCATTGCTTCATTCTTTCATTGCTTTGTGTGTTTTGTCCAATTCTTTGTTCAAAATGCCAACAATCTGTATGACTTGTAGTCAAGGCCCTCCACCAGTAACAAGGTGATGTTGGACAAGGCCATATATTATCTGAATTATCTCCTTCACCACTAGAATGGGGTGAGTAGTAGCATCTACTCCCTAGCAGCTGTTATAAAGATCATGTGAATTAATCCATGTATGTCCTCAGAGGATTCTCTGCTGTTATTATTATTACTAGATGGAGGCTGAATTATTTTTTCGTAAACTTTATTATTTTATTTATTTATTTTGTGAGACAGAGTCTCACTCTGTTGCCCAGGCTGGAGTGCAGTGGCACAATCTCGGCTCACTGCAATCTCCACCTTCCTGGTTCAAGTGATTCTCCTGCCTCAGCCTCCCTAGTAGTTGGGACTACAGGCGCACACCACCACACCCAGCTAATTTTTGTATTTTTAGTAGAGATGGAGTTTCTTCATGTTGACCAGGCTGGTCTTGAACTCCTGACATCAAGTGATCCACCCACCTCAGCCTTCCAAAGTGCTGGGATTACAGGCATGAGCCACTGCACCTGGCCTTCTCATGAACTCTGAATATTTCCTTGGCATGCACCATGGTTAACCTAAGAGGTGATAGGGTAAGACAGTCTCCTACAGCCAAATACACTACCATTGTCCCTTCTGGGTTTAGAGGGAGTGGCATATGAGTTGGAGGGCACTCACCAGCCCCTGTTTCCAGGAGACAGGTGCATGCCAAGGTCCAGTGTGGAATAAGGAGTACCTCTAGCACAGGGTCTTCTCTGTGGACCCTGACAGGCCATCAGAGAACAGGCCCTGGATCTTCCTGGAGCCACGAAGGGGAAATACATGAGTTAATATCTCAAATTGGCCACTTACTAGCAGTGTAACCTCGGACAAGTCACTTTGCCAATCAGAGCTCAGTTTCCTCATTAGGAAAAGAGGGATAATAAACAGTGCTTCCCTTCAGGGCTGTAAGGAGGATTAAATGAGTTAGTACATGCCAGTGCACTTAGACTAGTACCTGGCATAAGATAAGCACCTTATAGATGGTGCTCCCTTTATGACTATTTTTATTAACAGC
Source organism: Plecturocebus donacophilus (assembly GCA_004027715.1). Taxonomy (NCBI): domain Eukaryota; kingdom Metazoa; phylum Chordata; class Mammalia; order Primates; family Pitheciidae; genus Plecturocebus; species Plecturocebus donacophilus. The sequence continues at coordinate 106,652 of PVKP010002062.1, forward strand.
TGTTAAGGACGCACATTCTTGGGGATACAGCCTCTGAATGCCAAGTGGAAGAGTTAGTATTCATTTATTATCCTGCCAATAAACATTGTAAAACACTTGGTCAGACACTCTGCTAGACCCCAGGGATGCGGAGTTGAGTAGGACTGAGGCCTTCAGATAAAACGGGAGCTGGGGAGACAGTGGAGCTGGCTCCGTGGAGGGGACTTCGAGCTGCCGGTTCCACAGTCAGCAGGAGCTCACCAGGCAGGTGAGGCCCAGGGCAGATATGTGAATGTGACGGAGATGTTTCTCCAAGCGTTGGGGTTTGGAGAACAAGTGTCTGGGATGCCGAAGCTTGGCGAAGGTGGGGAAGGGACAGTGACGATGACGGCAGGGGAGGAAAAGAGCTTCCTCACGGGGGACCTTTGCGCTGTGTGGGGTTTGGTCTCGGAGGCTGTGGGAAGTCGGGGGGCGGGGCATAAGAGGGGATGTAACCAGTTCAGGTATTCAGAAAGATCAGTCTGGAGTCAGTGCAGAGAATGGACCTGGGCCTGCAGCTGGGATCAGGACAGGAGATGAGTCTGGGAGAGAGGGCCTGGCCAGGGCAGCTGCATCACGGGAAGGGGACACGCTCCAGAGGACTGAGGAGATGGGGTGGTGTTTTCGTGAGTCAAGTGTGCATGGTGAAGGAGAGAGAGAAAGAGGAGTCAAGGATTCATTTCAGGTTTGTAAACTTTTAAGTATTAGTGAGTTTTTTTTCATAAAATTTGTTCTCTTTTTTGGAGGTGTTGGAAATAATTCAGAGGCAGTGCCTTCAGAATGCTGAGTGTCAAGATGATTAAAGTCAGCATTAACACTGGGTCATCCTGGACGGAATAAATGCCTTTCCGCATCTTAGCTCCTAGTTTTTAGGGAAGTCATTTTCCCAGCCCTCTGAAGTATGAGTGAGCATGTGACTTCTTCAGGCTAACCAAAAAGGGTTTTATTGCTGGTGTCATGTCTATACCTTACTCTTCCCTTGCCATGGGAATGATGGGAGTGCAGGTGCCCTAAGCCAGGATCCCTGAGCCATCCCATGACGGACAGCAGCTGTGGAGAGTCACCCAGACCTCCAGGGGACTTTGCATGGGTGAGAAATAAACGTTTGTGGAGTGAGGCCGTTGGGACTTAGTGGTTGTTTGTTTCCAGTATGACCTGCCATATTCTGATTACACAGTGGAGAAACAATGAATGAGATATGTATATTAAGCACGTCAGACACATAATAGTCAGCTAATGGCGGCTGTTACTGGTATTAGCTTAAATTCCAACACTAACTTCACCAATGACCTGAAGCACTCACCTAGCTGAGGCTAAGTTTCCTACTCTATGAAAATAGTGAGGACAGGGGACCATGAGGGTCCCTTCCAGGTAAAGGCCCTGTGGATAGATACACTGTGAATACTGACAATGGGGAAGAAATGAAAAATGAAAAATTGTGGAGCAGAAAGCATTGCCAGATCCAAGGAAAAGCAGGAGATCAAGTAGTCAGACTCCTCTCAGTTTCCATTCCTCTTGGAAGGAAGGAATCCTCCTCCTCCTCTGGGAGGAAGGAAGGGGAGAGAAACCTCCACTGGGGATTCAGGGCTGGCCGGGAGGCAGGTGGTTAGCTTTCCCTCTGTGCAGAATCAATGGGTTTAAGAATCAGTGGGATTTTGTAGAAATTTGTCTTATAAGGTTGCAGTGTATTAAAAATCCTTGGAAACTGAAGTCTCATTCCTTAGAAATAGTAATCAGGTGGTAGAAAAAACTGGAAAATAGTAATTTCTCAATAAATGTGTTTTTCTTTTCGCCTTTCCTTTCCAAGCTTCATAACTAATGGCTATCTCTTGTGACTTACGAGAACTGTCTCTCTTCTCTTCTGTTCAGATACAAACAAGTGCTATTTTATACATCCAACGTTCGCTTGTGCGCACCCATATATTTACTATTCACTATCTCTGGCCTTTCATCTAAGAAAGCCTGTTAGGATCTCACTTAGTATGAGTCAGCTTGCAACTTGCATATGTTAGCTGCTGCTGGTATAGAAATATCTTTCTTTAACTGTGTATTTATTTATTTATTGAGAGGGAGTCTCTCTCTTGTTGCCCTGGCTGGAGTGCAGCGGTGCAACCGTGGCTCACTGCAACCTCCGCCTCCCAAGTTCAAGTGATTCTCCTGCCTCAGCCTCCTGAGTAGCTGGGATTACAGGTGTGTGCCCCCAGGCCTGGCTAATTTTTGTATTTTTAGTAGAGACAGAATTTCACCATGTTGCCCAGGCTGGTCTTGAAGTCCTGACCTCAGGTGATCCATCTACCTTGGCCTCCCAAAGTGTTGGGATTACAGATGTGAGCCACTGCGCCCGGCCTCTTTCTTTAACTGTCATTCTTGAAGCACGTTTTCTCTATGCACAGTGTGTTACTAGGTTTGCAGCTAATTTCATTCTGTCCTTTGCAGGTACATATCATTGTATTCTTTGGTGCCTTCTGTTGTTTTTTTGTTGAATATCATCTGTCAGTCACTTGAAGGTACTTGAACTTTTTTTCTCTGTCTGCTTTTAAGATTTTCTTTTTGTCTTTTGGTTTTTTGCAGTTTTATGATGATATGTCTAGGTATGCATTTATTTATATTTATCTTTCCTGGGGCATACAGAACTTCTTGATCCTATAACTTCTAGATAAATAATTAAACAATTCATCATTCTTTTGCTTAAGAGATATTTACTGAGCACATACCCTGGATCTCGGAGTCTAGTGGTAGGAGAAGACAGGAAATAGTTGATCTCAGCACGAAGGATCACTGTGACCCTGGTGGCAAGTGCAGGTGCTTTGGAGCACATCCTGTTGGGGTTGCCGTTGAAACCAAGTCCTGAAGGACAAGTAGAGGATCGGCAGGCAAAGCGTGTGAGGAGGCTGGAGGGAGTGTTTCTGACTGTGGGTCTCTGTCTGTAAAGCGCCAGGACACAAGGGCATGAAGGGCCTGTGGCATTGGAAGGAGGCTAGTGTGTCTGAAGTATGGTGCAGGCAGCGGGATCTATGGAAGAGAGAGCCAGAGATAAGGGCTGCTTCTCCAGGGCCCATCTCCCGCCACTGCATCTCTTCGAGCTTTAGGCAGATTATCCACTTCCCATGTGCCATCTTTCCCAGGATGATTCAAGCCACTGCAAACTCAATTTGTCCAAGGAGCTGACTCATCGTTCTCAAACCTGAGCCTTCTCCAGAATCCTCGTCCCTCACTCAGTTGCGCTACGAGGAAACTGGACAACATTCCCTGCAGGCCTGGCAGCCCTGCAAAGAGGGAATGACTTGAGAAGAGTTTCTGATTCAGCAAGCTCACCCTTGACTGCAGTGTGGAGCGAGGATTGGACGGATGAACTGGAAGCAGGGATACCTGCGAGGGGACTGTTACTCTCTTGCAGGGGAAGAGGATGCGGGCCCATTGACACTGGCAGCAGCAGGGTGGTGGGAGAGTGGAAAGGGGTTAAGAGCAGGTGGGCGCCGCCTTGGTGAGATTTGGTGACTGATGGGAGGGGAGGCAGATTCTGGGTTTGAAGCCCTGGGCCAAGGGCAGACACCGTGAGGAGTGAGAGGGGCCCTAGGAAGGCAGGTGGTCCGGGGGCTTTGGGCTTGTCGGACTGAAGTGGAGCTGCCCAGAAGGAAGCTGAACGGCAGCTCTTAGTTTCAGGTGAAACATCATCCCTGAAGACACAGCCCTGAAGACAGGGCCAGAATTTGTTACTCAATCTGTTGTAAAATGCTTCCTTCACAGAATGCCTTTGCTCTGAATAACTCTAACCCCACAGACTTACTCAAGTGTCATTTTACAAACTCTGACACAGTACAAAAAAGTCTCTCTTTTCTCCCCGCCCCCCCAATTTTATGCAGGAAACAACAACACAGACCCAGGTCAGAGATGAGTCGTTACAGCTTCCCAAAGTGATTTGAGGCTGGGAGACTGGGAGACTATGGTCAGTGGAATACAGAATTTGTGCAAAAGCCGGAGGAAGGCTGACAGTGACAGTCAAGGAAATCTAAATGGGCCTGAGCTGACAACCCAGTCCCCAGCTTGGTGGGGCCCCACCCCCGGCTGAGAGACCCACCCATTCAGGCCCCTGTGCCTTGCAAATAGTCTCTGTTTAGTTTTCAGCTCACGAGAAGCAAGCACATAAAAGAGTTAGTCATAGGGCAAATTCAGCAGGGCACGTATTAGCTAGATATTGACCTGGGCTCCTTTCACACCAGGTGAGTGATGTGTTGAATGTTGGAACTGAGTAGAATCTAGCCTGAAGGTCTATATTGACTTTGTGGGGATTATAAAAGAGAAACTGAGGTTGCCTAAATGGGAACTATTTTCATGTGTTCAGATGGGTTGACCTGTGCGAGTCCTCCAGGGTAAAGTAGCCAAGTAGGAGGACACTGTGAGACTCACCCTGCTCTGTTTCAGCCTAATAAACTGGGGTAGGCAGACAGCTTTATTTTTCAAACAGCCAAAATCTCTTCCTGATTTGGTTGATCCAGCTGGCTCCACTCTTCACATATTCGAGGCACTGGCTCTGCAGGGCAGCTCGGGGTGTTTGGCTGATGTTTGAGTTAGGGGAGAGCTTTCACATCTGTGGGGTAACAGAGGACCTTATCATAGCATGATTCAAGCCACTGATAGGAAGACACCCTTGGGGGCCAGCCATGCTCCGGGGAAAATAGCAAGTCACTGTGAATTTACAAAGTTGGCTTTATCCAAAAGTTATGAAGGAGTCCTCTGCATGTTCCTGGAATCTCCCGAGGCGTGCCTTCCTGCCTGGGCATTTGTTCTCCATGGTCCCTGGGGAGAGCATCAGCTTTCACATACTCCAAGTCTCCCACCTTGTGACATCGCAAGAGGTATCAATAGTTTAAACCTGTGCACTGAGCATGTGAACAATTCCATTTCCCACCCCTCATAAATTGTCTAAAGGACACAAACTGATTTTACGACAGGAGTATTTCTCTTCCCTATTGTTTACTTTCTTTAGTTCCTGATTCTTCATTTTCATTACTGTGGCCTGATAAATGAATTCAACTTAACAGCAGCCATTGTGTTTAGGAAGCCCAGAGAATCTTATTTTCAAACTGTTCACCAGCATTCTCCACTCATGCAAAAGTCACACCCTTCGAGTCTAGCGTGACTTATGCGCTGATGTTGTTCAGACAATGGAGTGGCTACAAGTAACCAGCTTCTGCTGTTTCTCTGAGCCTCTCCCTGACAGATAATGAAGTCATGAAGGGCATTATGATTTCGGGGCCCAGTGTTGGAACCTCGTGTTCAGATTCAAACATACTATGTTTTTGTCTGTGTGACTGAAAGCTGGAAATTAAGCTGTGACTCAAATTTTTGTCTGGATAATTTATATTTTGTTTAATTAACTAATTAATTTATGAACAAGCTGTGGGTTGTTAGATTTAAATGGATACAACTGAGTTTGAGTTCTAACTTTCCTTGTGAGACGGGACCACTGGCTTCAGTTTCCGTGCAAAATAAAAATCGAGCGATGTGATTTTTATCCATAGCACATGCTATAGAAGCTCTGAGTAGCCCTCGCAGGCCAGCTCTGTTTTTTCCCAGGTCTGTGATTGGAAAATATCCCTGACTCACAGCCCTTGCTTCCTGGTGCTCTGGCCCTTACCCCCACACTGGCGCAGCACCAAGAGCTCCCCTCCCTGGCCTCTGCCCAGCTATGCGACTTGGCACCCTCTTCCCTTCATAACACTGGTGCCCTATCCCAAGTCCAACTGTGAAAAATTCTGAGGCCTGGTTACCCCATGCTGTGTTCTTGCTGCCCCTCCTTCTGAAGCCTGCTTCCTCCCTTCCCCGTGTAGACAGCATGGGAAAAAACACTTAGAGTACATCAAGTTTATCCCTGACTTTCCCTTATCCCGCCCATATGCCCTTGTCCCCTCTCCTGCTACCAGCAACCTCCCTCCTGAGCCCCAAGTCAAAAGTCATGCCAAGGGGTCCGAGCTGACAACCCAGTCCTGATAAATACCTTGCTAAGGTTGTCATTCTGCACAAATCTTCTGGTGAAAGCAGAAAGTCACCTGATGAGCAAGTTCACATGGACATGCCAATGACAGTGCAGTTTCCTTCTTGGGAGGACTGCCCATCTATTGGGTGTTTTGTATGTGCCAGGTGCATATTTACTCCTCTTCCAATAGTGTGATAAGGTCAATAGTATCATTCTCATCTATAGCACATGCTATAGAAGCCCCGAGTAGCCCTTGCAGGGCTTGCCCTGTGAATTACCTCGCCAGTGACTAGAATGTGCTTTAAGAAGATAGAGCTGGCAGACGGGTACAGTGGCTCATGCCTGCAATCTCAACACTCTGGGAGGCCAAGGCGGGTAGATCACCAGAGGCCAGGAGTTTGAGACCAACATGGGGAAACCCTGTCTCTACTAAACACACACACACACACACACACACACACACACACACACACAATTAGCTAGGTGTGGTGGTGGGTGCCTATAACCCCAGCTACTCTGGAGGCTGAGGCAAGAGAATTGATTGAACCTGGGAGGCAGAGGCTGCAGTGAGCTGAGATTACACCATTGCACTCCAGCCTGGGCAATAAGAGTGACACTCCGTCTCAAAGAAAACCAAAAAGAAGATAGATCTGGGGCACAGATGTTCACAAAGGGTGATTGCTGGAGCCAGTGGTGCTTTGGGCTTGGTACTATGGAGTCCTGATGCTGTCATGGAGGGAGGCAGAGATGCCTTCCCTGGCCCTCTCCCTGCCAGTGCCATTTGGCTCAGTTCTACAGAAAAGTGCCATGAAGACCAGCTGGCTGCATGGCTGCCTCCATGAACCCTGGATGGGCATCAGGCAGCTCTGGGCTGCTCCCACCGCCAGTCATTCTCCTTCCACTTTGGTATCTCTCCAGGTGAGTCTTCACATTATTGCACATTATTTTTGGTGGGTTGGGAAGGGGGAGTGTCACCAGCTTTACTAAGGTTCATTATGTACTTATTATAATTCCCCTTAGGAAAATGAAGAAGAAAAACATCTAGATGCCAAGAATTTATTGACTTCTAAGAATGAGACCTAAATATTCACTGCAGAATCTAAAAACGTGTGAATCCTAAACAGCAGCCTGCCGAAACTGAGCATGCTTACGGATGTTGACTGTGGATGTTGTGTCAGGAGTGAATGTTTAGGCATCAATTTCAGGCTGTCTCTCTCCTTGTATTTTAGATCTGGGCACAGAGGTCAGTCTGAGGTTCCATTTGGACAGCTGCCCGTTCATGGGAAAAGCACCAAGCTCTTAACCCAGGAAGGGACGCTGTGTTGCACACCAGGGTTGTTGTGAGGGCAAGAGAGATTTCATACCTGCTGTCCTTCTTCTGATGGGGTCATTATGTCTGGTTTCAGGAAGAGAATATGCAAATGTTGAGTCTATGCATCTTAACAAATTCTCCTGCACAAAAAATCATTAATTACTTCATTTTGTGCCTTTTTTTGTTTGTTTGTTTTCTTTGGTCTTACTCTGTCACCCAGGCTGGAATGCAGTGGTGTCATTTCAGCTCATTGCAACCTCCACCTCCCGGATTTAAGTGATTCTCTTGCCTCAGCCTCCCAAGTAGGTGGGATTAAAAGCATGTATCACCACACCTGGCTAACTTTTATATTTTTAGTAGAGATGGCCTTTTACCATGTTGGCCAGGCTGGTCTTGAACTCCTGACCTCAAGTGATCCACCTGCCTTGGTCTCCCAGAGTGCTGGGATTACAGGCTTGAGACACTGTGCTCAGCTAATTTTGTGACAATTTTCAATGATGAGTTGGCATTTAGATCAAAAGCTCCGACCTGAGCAATAAGTCTGAGGGAAACAAAGGTAATTTGGAAACATGGGAAATTTCTATTCATAGCTTTCATGATTGTATCACTCGCTTTAACTGGTGAGGCACAGATAGTCTCTCTTGCATCCACTTCTTACAATGAACATTAAGTGTGCCTGCTCAAGGCATTTTGAATTGAGGTCCTAGCAAAATAAGAGAAAGGAATGAAAAGGGAAGGAAGAGTGATGCAATGTTGTCTTATCTCTGGCATCTCAGTAGGAACTGAAATGTGCTTAAGTCAGTTAGGTGGTGCTCATAGACGCCTTCATGCTCATTAACAACACAAGGAGCCCTTGGCATAAATGACACTAACCACATGCAAGTAAGGTGTGATCAGACAGACACAGGCCATGAACAGTTCTTCAGCTTCCAACTGTCCCATTCGCTGCCCTTTTAGGAGGGAATTTGAGAGCTTTCTTTGATGAGGAAAAGCCCTTTTCTGGTAGTTTGCTGGTTCTCTAGTGGTCACCTGTTCCCTGCCACATGCACAGAAACATTGAGCACCCATTTAAAGCATTGCTTAGGAATTGATCAAGGGTCAGAGATGAAGTGGTGGGAGGCAGTGTTTCCAGTGAGTGTAAGTCTTGAGCCCATATGCTGATGTCCAGGGCCATATGTTCAGCACTTGGGGCATCTGTAAGCATCTGCCAGCCTTGGGCAGGGACGGAGAACCGTCCCGAGTGTGCACTTCCCAGGGTTACACAGAAGCACCTCCCAAGTCTGGAGGTGACAGTCACTTTTCCATCTATTGTTTATCTGCTTAGACATAGGCCTGGCCTGACAAGGTCAGGGGTGGGGAGAGAACACTTCAGCAAGGAAGGCTCCGAAGTCAATGTGAGACTCTTCCATTTGGAGTGTGACCCAAAGGGTTCTCCTAAGCCCTGGGGCCTAAGCTCTGGGGATGGACACACAGGCCAGCAAATGGAAAGCTTGCAAGCAACAGGCAGCTTGAAGTAATTAAGCATGAATGAAATCACAGCAGGCCTCGCAGCTGATACCTGAGCCCTCCACTGGCAACTGAAGTCATAAAAGTCCATTGAAGAGAGGCCAGAAAAGAGTGTTGGAAAACCCAAAAGGATAAGAAAATGTTTTGAAGAGAAGGAGTTTTTTTTGAAAAGGTGCCTTGACAAGTATGGTGGGATAATGGGCAATCCAGTTGGCTGTGTGGATCCTTCAAGTGCAGGTTGTAAGCAAATCTGCTCCTAGTTAGTGTCACCCCTGGGACACAGCACACTGGGGGTGACTGCCATAGGCTAGCGTTTCTGAAGCTTTTTGACTATGACTTACTTGAAGAAATACATTTTACATACTACCCTGGTATTATACTCACACACAGACACATGAGTTAATAAATGCATGCACATATTTTATAAACACATACAACCTCAGTAAAAATTTCATGAAATAGTACTTGCCTTTTCTACCTATTTTGCATGATATTTTCGACTCTATTGTATTCTATTCTGTTCCTCTCATTAATTCATTCAAACACTGCAATTCAGTACCTTATCAAATTGATTTCAAATATTGGGGACATTGTCCACTAATGTTTTGAAATCGTATTATAGATGTTGAGTAGTGTATGTGTCTCCTGGGTTGCAAAACAAAATGCATTTCTCACTGTGAGTTGTAATCAAAAAACACTTAAAAGTCACTTCTCCTGCCCACATCCTATAAAGCAGCCACTTTTTGCTCTTCGGGATGGGAAGTTTCCTAAAGGAGGCACTAGGCAGAGAAGAAGGAAAGACTCATAGCAGCGAGTGTTGAAAAAGATGAGCTCATGTTCATGCAGTGGGTCTGCATCTTCTCCATCTAAACAGTTGTTCAAAGAGACGAGGAGTCAGCAGACTACATTCTGCAGACAGGATCTGTTTGGGTGTATGAAGCAGTGTACAGCCCTGCCATCACCTTGCCTGTTGCCTGTGGCTGCTTTTGTGCTGCAGCCTCAGGGTTGAAGAGTTGCAACAGAGTCCAGCTGGCCTGCAAAGCTGGCAATATTTACTATCTAGCCCTTTGCCAAAAGAAATGTACCCCACACTGCCCCCATCAATGCCTTAGGATGGGTGTCTGGAAACCATTCCCTGTAGCCCTTCCACACATGCATCTCAGGCTGCAGACAGCTTTGTGGCACCTCTCTTGTCTTGTCTTAGATGATTAGTTATCATTAATTGTCAATAAATAGCAATTTTGGGGGCATAGTGAGCACTGCAGGTAGAGCACCCCTCCTCAATTCCCACACTCCTGATAAGAAGCTACTGGGGGAACAATAGCCCATACAAAATTCAGTGGCTTGTTCTGCAGATTGCATGATCTGGGAACAGATGCTGAGATGGAGCTTGAGGTGCAAGATTAGCTCCTGTGGAAAGAACAGAGAGGAAATGAGATTGAGCAGAAGAAAAAGCTGAATGGCAATGTAGGCCTGAGGAAGCCTCAGCCCACCGGAGGGAGATCACCAGAGCCAGTGCTGAGTGCCAGAGCCATTCTGGGGTGTCAGTTACAGCCCTGCCTTGCTCAGTCACTGACGTGAGCGTGACCTCAGTTGGAGCAGCTCTCTGCAGCCCAGGTGGACCCCAAGGCTGCCTGAGGACCATCCTTCCTGCCATGGGACAGCAAGTCTTTTCTTGAAGGTTGACTTGTGCCTCTGATGGTCTTGCATGGTCTACCTCCCGGCCATGTGCCACACTTCTCCATGCATCTCAGGGAGCAGCTGCAGCTCCTCCATGGTTAGGGTGCACCTTTCTTTCTAGGGAAAACTTAGAGAGGGAGATTAGTGGGACACATGACACCCCTCTGCTGCAGTGAGTGTCAGGACTGAACTGGCAGAACTGGCACAGTGCCATAGATTCACTTTCAGCCCAGAGTCCCCTCATCGCCAGACACCACCACTGCTGTCTTGGTGATCTCCCTGGTGGTGTGACTCAGACCCTCATTCCTGAAGTCCCTGTCGCCGTGCCTTCCTCGAGCTGGGTTTGCTGCACGTGCCCATGTATCGTCACAGTTAGGTAAGGGCATGCAGAAGGTGCCAACATGAGTCCCCTGGAACACACGTGGACTTGTGCCTGCCACCGTGTGTCATGATAGCCCAGCCTCCCTCTGACAATCATGGAAAGAATGCTGACTCCTTTCCTTACACATGAGGACCCCAGAGTGCCCAGGTGGCCATTATGCTGTAGCTCAATGAGACCCTGGCTCTGCTCTCCTGGGGAAAGTGTGCCCTTTGGAGGCCCAATGCCTCTGACCCTGCAGAGCTGAGTGCTGTGGGCCTGGGAAGCAAAAATTCCCCCAGTAAGTCACTGGAGTGATAATCTCCGCTAGATGCTGATAGCATCCCCTCAATAGTGACAAATAAAAATGTCTCCAGACGTTGCCAAAGTTGCCTGCAGTTGAGAGCCACTGGTGTGTAGATCAGGAGTGTATCTTAGTTCGTGCTGTTTAGCTTGTATGAGTTCTGCAGATTGCGAATGGATGAGACGGGGATTCATTCTGGAAACTGGATCTCGCCCACTTCTGGAATCTCATTTTGTGGTGTGATGATAGCATGATGGTAGCTGAAGAAGAAACAGCTCTTGTAAGAATGGGAACCACAATCAGAAAAGCACCAGAGGCCTTCCCTCTTTAAGTGCCTTCAAAGTGCAATGCCACTCCAAAAGGCCAGAAACCTGTGGTGCACAGGGGCTTTCAGCCCCACTCTCCCTGAGGGCGCAGCATGCTGGCTGGCAGACAAACAAAGCTTAGTGTCTTCCCCAAGTTTCAAGATATTGTCTTGATTTGGTCACTGTTACCCACATGGAAACTTCTGACAACTGGATTTTGGAAGTTCTATTTTCAACATTGGATGAGACAAGCTTTGAGATTTGGACTAGAATCAGAGGGAAGATTCTGTTAATTGCTCTTAAATTACCTGGGACTTTTGAGATGCTGCAGACAGAAAATGTTCCATAGACATATCCTAAAAAATCATTTCCATCTGACGTGGTTTGGATCAACCGACTTTCCAAGAAGGGGATGATGTGTCTATTTCCGATTGAGCCTTCCCAAGAAATGGACATAGCAATTGCAATATTCCATTACTTCCTTCAGGTTATTAGTTTTAGGCATGGTCCCTGATCCTTTCCAGGCTGTTCTGAGACTATAAGAAAAACGACATTTGGGGTTTATGTACGATGCACATGTGGATTACTGCCAGGAGGCACCCTGCAAGGTGCTGGGTGCTCGAGTCTGCAGATGCCTGGGCCACATGGCTGCACAGACCTTTTTGTGCCACCTCCCAGTCTCTACAGTCTTGATTGCAAATGTTGAGTTTGGAAGTGGCCACAACTTTGTTCCACTGTCTCTCTATGGAGCTATCAGCTCTTCCTTTTTTGCCTTTTCTGGGAGCCCCCAGTCAGCAGCAGCTGTGACTTGCCTGTGACTCTCTATGCAGATCCCACACACAGGAGTCCATATGGCAGGGGACTGTACTCTGTCTTCTGTGTTTGTTGTTCTCTCTTGATTTTTTTTTTTTTGAGACAGAATTTTGCTCTTGTTGCCCAGGCTGGAGTGCAATGGCACAATCTCTCAGCTCGCTGCAATCTCTGCCTTCTGAATTCAAGCGATTCTCCTGCCTCAGTCTCCTGAGTAGCTGAGATTACAGGAATGCGCCACCATGCCTGCCTAGTTTTGTATTTTTAGTAGACATGGGGTTTCTCCAGGTTGGTCAGGCTGGTCTCGAACTCCTGACCTCAGGTGATCCTCCTGCCTTGGCCTCCCAAAGGGCTCAGATTACAGGCGTGAGGCACCATGCCCGGTCCTCTCTTGATATTTATTTCATGCTTATTGGGTCCTTCAACAACATCTTGGCCCTCATTCTTCTAACATTATCTAAGCACCTGCAGGTGATTTCCTGAGTGGCCCAACACGTCACCACCATTAGCCCTGCACCAACCGATCCTCCCTGCTTCAGGCTGTTTGACCTGTTCCTGCTCCGAGATGCCTCTTCCCACACAAGGGCCTTTATTCGCTTATGTTCTCTGGCCACATCTGCTCTCTTGGAGTTGCTTTGACTTGTCTCTGACGACATGCTTTTCCAGCTCCATGTGCTTTACCTCCTACACTTAAGAGACAGGACAACACTTGCAGCCTTCCCTGCAGCTGGGTGGGCTGTGTCGCTGAGTTTGGCCAACGTCCTGCCACCTGCTGGCCTAGGCTTTAAGAAGCTTCTCGAATGTGATCTTCTGTGTTCTCTCCTTCCCTTGTTTGCTGGCCAAATGCAGAGGACACAGTGGAGGACTCTAAGACGTAAAGATGGAGATGAGCAGTGGAAGGAGTGAAGGTCCCTGGTGCCCAGATGCTTCTATGAGAGGAGCTACTCCAACCCATCCCACCTCTTCCATGGACCCATATTGGAAAAAAAACTCACTTTTATTGGGTCAAACTCCCAAGTTCTGGTGGCTGTTTCTTATATTAGACAGTGTACCCTGATTTATGCCATGTTCCTCCCCAGTGTCACCTGAGGCCACTGCTTACCTTTTCTCACCTGCAGGCCCTGGATGGGCTTCCATGAGGTTCCCAGGCACTGAGGGAGCTCCATCCTCTGCAGCAGCTTTGGTTTTGCTTTGGTTTGACAAATTTCCTCAATGCCTGTATGTGAGAACTTTCCTCCCACATCTTTTTTTACTGCGTATCATCTGTTGTGGCAACACACTTGTAGATTCCCATACTATGCCCTACCCTGGAGCTTGTCTGCCTCCATCAGAATGTCTGCTGTGGCCCACCCTGCCTGTGTGCCTCTCTGGCTTTAGTCTCTGGGATTCTCCAGGGCCTTCCTGCAGCCTCCTCTGAACTCTGATGTCCGATGCCATGGGCACGGGCTGAGCTCCCAACTTCCAGCTCCTCCTCCACCTAGGCTGACATTCCATACTGACACTGTGCCATCCACTTCCCACAAACTCTCCAAGATTAGTCAATGTTCACCACTGTAGAGGACATCTGAACTGTAATAGGCGGCAAGGAGCCTTCACTGGAGGGGTTGACTCTGTCTGCATGGAAGGGTGGGAGAATGTGTGGAGGCATGCTCTGAGTATGTTTGGATCCATGTATGCTGCATCCATGTAAAAGTGTGTTCCGTGTGTGCTGCATCCATGTGGAAGTGTGTTCAGTGTGTGCTATATCCATGTGGAGATGTGTTCTATGTGTTCTGCATCCCTGTGAAAGTGTGTTCCATGTGTGCTGCATCTATGTGGAAGTATGTTCCGTGTGTGCTGAATCCATATGGAAGTGTGTTCTGTGTTTTCTGGATTCACGTGGAGGTATGTTCTGTGTGTGCTGCATCTATGTGGAAGTGTGTTCTGTGTGTGCTGCATCCATATGGAAGTGTGTTCTGTGTGTGCAGCATCCATATGGAAGTGTGTTCTGTGTGTGCGGCATCCACATGGAAGTGTGTTCCGTGTGTTCTGGATCCATGTGGAAGTGTGTTCCATGTGTTCTGGATCCACGTGGAGGTGTGTTCCATGTGTGCTGCATCTATGTGGAAGTGTGTTCTGTGTGCTGCATCCATGTGGAAGTGTGTTCTGCGTGTGGACCTTTTCAGCCACTTTTTCTCCTGGGCTCCCTCCTCCATCTGTGCTGAACTGCTTCTTTCATTACACTTCCTATTCATTGCAACTCTGAGTCTTTAACATTTTTCCTGTGGTTCTTAATTCAATTCAATTATCTTTTACTCAAGTCTGCTGTTATGTAAGTGTGGTTCTAGGTGTGGGAGATGAGGTCGAGGTGCACGTACTGACTTCTGGCTGGATTACTCTGAGGGCTATCTTATTGCTGTCTCCCGACTGATGATGACTTGTCGTCTTTGTTCTTCATTGGGGGCTGGTTATTCTTCCCTATTGCATTCTTCACAGTTCTCTTTATTCCAAGGGTGCACTTTCCTTGGCATAACTGGGGTGAATGCTTTCATGAAACTACACTTCTTCAGCAAGCTCCCAGACCTGGTCATTCCAATCCTCTTGAGAGCTGCAAACCTGCTCACCTGTGACTCACCTGTGGCTCATCCATTCTGTTATCCTCCAATACACTCAGTTCTGCTTGGATAGGCTGCCTTTAGTGTCTGGGCCTGCTCAGATCAGCACGTGGACATCTGTTTCCCAGGCAAAACCCAGCAGTGGCTGCGGTGGCTGGATGTGGGATTGGATGGGCACACAGGAAAACATAGAAATAACGCCAATAGTAATCATATAGTAATTAATAGTCAGGATAATAATCATCTAGCTATGGTGGCAATGCACTTGAAAGACTATTCTTTGGGTGTGTTTTTCTTAATGTCCTAGATGGAACAGGATAATTGGGCTTTTGAAGATATCAAAGAAACTTGAAAAGGGCTAGTCTGTGATCAATACTGATTTCACTCACACTAATGACGACTTGGTTTCTAAACCTGCCAACATTGGACTTCCTGGACTTTTTTTTTTTCTTTCTGAAGTGGTGAAAGGAAACTGGAAGTGTGGAAAATGGAAGTATGAAGACAAATCGTAGAGCATTGCCTCCCTCCAGGACTCCACAATCCCATTCCTCCAGGTGGGGCCACCCGTCCACTGCTGGCTCTGCTCCTTAGTTATTAAGGATCCATACAGACTTTGCAAAGATTTTGAGATATGTTGGCCATAACCTCTGGGTATGTGCACAGCTGGCTCCAAGCTCATGCTCCAATCCTCATAGCCCAGGTGTCTTCCTTGTTCTGGGGACCACCTTCTGTCTTCACCACTACTGTAACAAATGGGCTTCCATCTCCCCCTCTGAATATCAGTCTCTCTCTGGGAACCTAATATTTTTTCTAGTCTCTTTTGCACTGAGATTCTGTCCCTTTTATTGCAGCAATGATTTTACCCAGCCGTCCATCCCACACGAGTCTGGGCAGGACCCAGCCACCTGCTGACAAACTCCCATACGGACTGTGTAGGAGTTACTCCACCTGGATTCCCAGTGCCCTACCTTAGTCACCTGACAGGACAGAGTTGGGACATGAATTGGGCACCTGAATTAGCCCTGTTTGTGGCCAGGTCGTCTAGTTGCTGGTGTAGACTTCCAAACTGACTGTGCAGCTGAGCCTGGGTTGCAGAGTCTACAGGTTGGCTCTGGTGTATGCATTTCCCATTATCTATAGTAGCAAAACTTCCAATTCTTGATGGGACATGGCTTCCAGAATAAAGATATTTCTCAGCCTCCCTTGCAGCTCCCATGTGTGCAGACATAATGTGGGCAATTTTCAGATCATGCCCTGCATCAAGGAACAGCAAACTTTTTCTGTTAAGGGCTGGATAGTAAATATTTTAAGTTTTGCAGGCTATATAGTCTCTGATGCAGGTCCTCATCTCTAAGGAGCCATAGAAAATACTTAAATGAAAGTATGGTTGTTTGCCAATAAAATTTTATTTACAAAAAGAGGCTATGGGTCAAATCTGGCTCATGGGCTTGTGGTTTGCCAGCTTTGCCCTAGACTACCCAAGTAAAGCAGAGCAAGAGCACAGAAGGAATCCAGGTCCTTGGAAAGTCCAAACCCACTCTGGACTGCTTCCAACCAGTTTTTTATCAGAGAAAAAGAAGTGTCTACCTTGCTTAAGCTACTGTTTGTATTTTTTATTTTTCTTGAGACCGAGTCTCAGTCTGTCACCCAGGCTGCAGTGCAGTGGTGTGATCGTAGCTCACTGCAGCCTTAACCTCCCGGGCTCGGGGGATCCTCCCACCTCAGCCTCCTGAGTAGCTGCAATTACAGATGTGTGCCACCATGCAGTGCTAATTTTTAATTTTTTTTTTTTTACAGGGATGGAGGTTTCTCTATGTTGCCCAGGCTGGTCTCAAATTCCTGGGTTCAAGTGATCCTTCTGCTTTGGCCTCCCAGCATTCTGGGATTACAGGCACGAGCCACTGCATACGGTCAAGCTACTGTTCTTGTTTTCTGGTTGTAGTACATTAAGGATGGCTCCAAACTCTTTGCTACTCCTCCCATTGAGAAGTTAAATCCAATCACACTCTCCTTGAATCTACCTAAACTACTTCTTTTAATGGTAGAATGGGATGAAAGTGGTGTTCTGGAACTTCTGAGGTTAGGCCACGGGAGGCCTTGCAGCATCTGCCAGAATCATGGGACACTCTCTCTTGGATCCCTGAGCTGTCCCTGAGCCTCATTACCCTGAGGCTGCCTTGCTGGAAGGGACTCCAGGTCACCCTGCTGGACAGTCCCTACTGGGCCAGTCTCCCATCATCCTTGCCCAAAGCCACCCTGGACCCTCCAGACCAGTTAATCACTCCTGAGTGGCCTCCACGTGGGACAGAAAATATCATCCAAGCCCTTCCTGAATTTCTGACCCACAGAATTATGAGCTATAATGGAATTGTTGTTTAAAGCCACTAAGTTTTGGCCTCCGTCCTTTGGCTGCTCTTAACCTCTGCCTGGCCTGCCCTATTTCTCTTTCCTAATGCTCCTCCCCTGCACATCTATTTCTGAGAAGCAACACATTTAAGGAGCTAGAGAATGATTTGTGTATTAAGATACAAAATGAAATACTGGTTCTGTAAAGTCCTAATTATAGAGGGGATACAATTAAACTCTTCTCTAGGGAAAAGGAAAATGATGAAGCTTTAAGGCAGGATATCATTGCTTACTAAATAGTCCTTCAGTTTCTGATTTGTTCTTTTCAACTCTAAAGTTCTATGTGACAAGATATTAAGAAAGCACAGGCTTTGGGGTTAGACATAGTTTTGAATACTGGCTCAATCCCTTAAGGGCCATGTGACCTGGGTATTTGATTTCTCCCAAATTACTGGCTGTATGATTCAACTTAATCTCTAGGCATGTCTCCTTAGTGCCTTCGTTTTACTAATGGAAATAATTTGCATATGCAAATGTATGGCAAATCAGTGCTGAACATGCACAATCATGAATTCCTCTATACTCAGAGTAGCTTCTAAATCTGCCAGCCACATGTGGTGGCTGAATATTTGAAATGTGGCTAGTCCAAATTAAAATGTGCTGTCAGTATAGAGTACACTCTGGCTTTTAAAGATTTAGTACCGAAAATGCAAAACAATTAATTTTAAAATAATGATTGAGACCAGGTGTGGTGGCTCATGCCTGTAATCACAGCACTTTGGGAGGCTGAGGCAGGTCACGAGGTCAGGAGTTCGAGACCAGCCTAATCAACATGGTGAAACCCCGTCTCTACTAAAAATACAAAAACTAGCCGGGTGTGGTGGCGTGCCCCTGTAATCCCAGCCACTCAGGAGGGTAAGGCAGGAGAATCACTTGAACCCAGGAGGTGGAGGTTGCAGTGAGCCAAAATCCTGCTATTGCACTCCAGCATGGGCGACAGAGCAAGATGCCATCTGATAAAAAATATATACATATATTGATTAGATGACAAAATAATATTTTTATATATTTGGGTTAATGCAACTTATTACTAAGATTAATTTTACTCATTTCTTTTTACATTTTCAGTGGCTACTTAAAAAGTTCAAAGTTGTATACGTGGCTCACAGTTATGACTTGGATTATATTTCTGTTGACTAGTGAGTGTTGTTTAAGATCACTAGAAGCCTAAGCTAGTTTTAGGACCCCTTTTGAGAGACGGCATCCTTCTCTTGTCTATACATAATCTGAGAAGCTATGTGTGACAATGGTTCCTAGTGCCTTCCCACATCTTTTTCTCTTTCTCCAGACACACAGTAGGATGATAATTCCATGCTGTAGCCATAAGGTTAGTTTAAGCCAATGGGGTTATGAGAGGAATTAAGTGGGTTACTTCTGAGCCAAGCATTTAATTAATTAGAGATCTGCTGCCACTTTTACATTCTCTGCAGTGTTGTATGCAGAACGGCAGCCTCCCAGCCTGGAGGCCTGAGTCACTGCATGGAGAGGAGGTGCTCTGAAGAGTTGCCCGATCTACAGTGGAATTTGCATGAAGTAAACAAACTATTATTGTGTTAAGCCATGGAGGTTTGAAGTTTGTTGGAACAGCATAAGCCATCCTCCCCTGACAAAGGAATGTATTTGCTGATTAACAAAATGAAATGATAACTGTTTTTTTCCTGCTTTACTCTATACTCTAATGAATTTTGAAAAAGCAGCTTTAAAACAGATTTTTGATAGCTTGTCATAGTTTAGGGAAGAAGAGCTTGGCTGAAAATCAGAAATCTATGGAAAATATTTGAAAAAAAGTGAGAGGTACCATTAACTGTTTAATAAAAATCAAATCACACAATCTAAGTTCATCTCATCTTTTCTTGGACATTAATAGGGTGACAGAAAACTTACAGAACTGATTGTGTTATGTTCCAATGTGTGATCACCCCATGTAAGAAGTTTACAAGTGGCGTAAAAAATGCTAAGAAAATCATAACGTCTAGGGATATTGATATTGCAGATTCTCTCCTTGGAAATAGTATTGGCATCTCTGGGCTAAAGATGTAATTGACTTTCTGTGTAGATATCACTTTCTCGAGTCATTAGAGGCCAATTTTGAACAAAGTAAATCTGTTATAATCTTCCTAATGGATTTTGCTTTGTCTCATTTAGAAAATTTACTTGGAATTTCTTGTATACTTTGGACTTAGAGCCAAGGGGTAAGACATGAGTTTAACGTATAATTCCTTACCTCATTTCCTTATCACATTTCCTTCCAAAGAAGAATGCTGCCACCAGATTTTCCTCAAAGAGCAGGCAGGCGGGTCTGTAGCTTCTGAGTGGTGGGAAGAAGCCTGGCTATTCTGGGTATGAAATGTATGCTGTTATGTCCCCATACTGAGAAAGACTGCACAGGAACTGGGCTTAGATATCAACCCAAATTCAACTGTTCACAAACACAAAGCCGTGATAGAAAGCATATCACAGTATGTCAGTGGTGCCATCATTTGGAATGCAACAGCACTAGAAATGTGCAGAAGTCATACTGCATTTTTTGTGTGTGTGATGGCATAGCAATTAAAAGAAGGTATAAGACCTCTCGTTTTTTTTAAAGAAGTATGAAGTGGAATAGGCTGTTTCCAATAGGAGGCCTGAAAAATCAGGCAAACACAAATTTTGTTCACAGGGTCCTTTTTTGAGAAAAGAGTATAGTTCTCTTTCTGAGATCTTTTGTTAGTTAAGTCAGCATAACCAGTCTTGGGATGTGTGGCCTCTGGAGACTATTAGGCCATGAGAGAAAGCTCTTCCTTCATGAATGGCATTAGGTGTCCTTATAAAAGGGAATGACAGAGGGAATTTGTCCCTCTTGCCCTTCAGCCCTCTGTAATTTGAAGACAGGGTGTTTCTGCCCTCCAGAGGATATAGCCCTCACCAGAAACTGAAACTGTTGACATCTTGATTTTGGACTTCCCAGCCTCCACAACCATGAGAGATAAAGACCTGTTGTTTATAAATTACCCAGTCTCAAGTATTTTGTTATAGCAGCACAAAACAGACTAAGACAATGAGTTACTGCATTATATTATTCTCTCTTTATATGGGTTGATGGTTTACTATTATAACTAGTTTGGAAGAGACTTAGGACCAGAAGTATTATTTATATATTTTTATTTCCTTTTTACATTTCAATGCCAATTCTCTGACACCAACTTACAATTCTGGTCAACTCTGACACTAACTGCCTAGACTTAGCATTAGATTTACATGTTGAATGGCAAAGGCCCCCACAAGAGTGTCTTTACCTTACATTCCATCTCCAAGTGGGACCTCCAGGCTACCTAAACTTCTGTCTGACTTGGTTACAAATTTGTAAATTCTCACATCTCATCTCCCCCCAAATTTAGATAAGTTGCTAGAATGACTTACAGAACTCAGGAAAGGACTATCTTTATGGTTGCCATTTTGTTGTATAGAGTTCAAGGAAACAATAAAACGAAGAGGTACAAAGGGCAGCAAGGTCTGAGAGCCTGAGCCCCTCTTTTCTGTGCAGTGTGCTACCCTCCTGGTACACTGAGGTGTTTACCACTCAGAAGCTCAGCTGAGTGTCGACGTCCAGAGTCATTCTCAAGGTTTTGTTACGTAGACATGATTGATTAGATTACTGACTATATGACTGAATTTAATCTCCAGCCCTCCCATCCTCTGCAGAAGTCAGAGGGTGGGGCATTTTGGTTTTTCTGGCATGGTCAGTCCCTCCCTTGGAATTATCTAAGGGCTCACCCTTAGCCATCACCGCATTAGTATAAACTCAGACGTGGGCTGGGTGTGGTGTCTCATGCCTGCGATCCCAGCACTTTGGGAGGCCCAGACGGGTGGGTTACCCGAGGCCCGGAGTTTGAGAACAGGCTGGCCAACATGGCGAAACCCCGTCTCTACTAAAAATACAACAACAACAAAAAACTTAGCCTGACATGGTGGTGTGCACCTGCAGTCCCAGCTACTCAGGAGGCTGAGGCAGGAGAATCGCTTGAACCTGGGAGGCAGAGGTTGCAGTGAGCCAAGATCACGCCATTGCACTCCAGCCTGGGCGATAAGAACAAAATTCTGTTTCAAAAAAAAAAAAACAAAACAAGAACCCGAAACCAAAACAACAACAACAAAAAACCTCAGACATGGCTGAAAGGACTCATGAATAACAAAAGAGACTTTCATCAGGAAATCCCGAGGGTTTTGAAGCTCCAGGTCAGAATCTACAGAAAAAGACCAGGTATATCTTTAGTATATTACACCTTTGTGCCTTGACTAGGACCTGGGGTATAAGACATTCAAATGCTTGATGCTGTTGTCTGATGACAGATATGGATTATTGCAGCATGCATTTAAAATGATCATTATTATAATTTTTGCAAATAAACGTTTAGAGGTGACAGATTTAGTCTCGTCACAAAAAGACCAGAGAGAGAAGGGTTATGTGTTCCTCAAGGAAATGGTCTTACCTTATAGTGTCTCAGGACTGTGTATGAAAATGATGGAATTATTTTGATTATTCAGATAGATGGAGAGCAAGAAGTGCAAGGCAGGGGGGCCTCTCCTTTCTCTCTTTCCCCCTCCACACCTGAGCACTCTACTTCAGGACCCAGCAAGCCCATCCATGTCGCAGGCCCACTCTGGAATCCTTCCTTAGGGGGCATATTGGTGTGAATAATCTTTATTTGTATCAATGGACTAATATGAACTAACCAAGGACAAATTTATAGTGTTAATGTTTCCATTTTCTCCACTATTTATAATGTAAACAGAAATTTAATGATTGGAAAATTATGTCAAGTGTTGAGTGAATCTGGCATCAAATACCACAATCATCAGGGAATACTAACTGTTTTTAATAATTTCAATATTGCAGTGACACAAAGGTATTTAAGTCATTATCAATCATTTGAGAAATTTCTCAAAAGACAGCCAACAATCACTGTGTGGATTTCTGGTCTGTCCATTCATCTTTAATCCCCCCCCCTTTCTATTCCCTTCATTTGTTTTATGCCCTTTAAAGCAGCAGCAACACAGACACGCTTTTTCATTTGTTGTCCAGGTCTCTTGGAAAAGCCTGCCGGTGGTCTCACAGGGGATAGGATAGTATCACACTTGATGCCTCCAGTTCTTGTGGAGGGGCTGATCTGCAGCTGTGGGCCAGGATGGCCACGGAATCAATGAGGAAAAATACCTGGATGGTCACCCAGGTAAGCTCTCATCAACCAACTTATGATCAGACCTGTCAACCTTTAAAACATCAGGAGATTTTTATACATTTGGAGAAAGAAACTGTTACTTCTAAAGGGTTACACTTACAAGGTGGCCATCCCATGGGCTGGGAAATGTAGCCTTCTGCAAAGACCAGAGCACTTGAATGGAGGAGGGTGGGAGTTGGAGCTTCATGCTGGACAGGTTGGCTAAATATACACCTTCAACAGATTACAGGAAGAGCTGTGAATGTTCATGAAGGTAGTCCTGAGACATGCATATTGAATAAACATGTATATAACATGTTCACTTTGGGGTGGAGACTTAACACTTAAATGTATTACAGTTATGTCCTGTATGTCAAAGGATTTTTCAGGACATGAAGGCGCGCAAGTGTGCAGCCTCTGTAAACTGGCCAGAACTAGTGCATGGTCAGTGATCTTACCTGGGGAAGCTTACTGAAATCAGTGTCTTGTCCAACCAAAGCTATAGTGATGGCTGGCGGAATGAGGGGTCAGTTAGTCAGTGTCTGTTAGTGAGCTACAACTATTAGATTTTTTTTTTTTGAGATGGAGTTTTGCTCTGTCGCCCAGGCTGGAGTGCAGTGGTGCCATCTCACCTCACTGCAACCTCTGCCTCCTGGGTTCAAGTGATTCTCCTGCCTCAGCCTCCTGAGTAGCTGAGATTACAGGCACGTGCCACCAGGCCTGGCTAATTTTTGTATTTTTAGTAGAGATGGGGTTTCACCATGTTGGCCAGGCTGGTCTTGAACTCCTGACCTCAGGTGATCTGCCCGCCTTGACCTCCCAAAGTGCTGGGATTACAGGCATGAGCCACTATGCCGGGCCCTGTTAGAATATTGCTTATCTCTAGGCGAGTGCTTTTTCAGCTGCCCGAGAAAAGAAAAACCTTGTGGGATTTAGAGCACAGTTTGTTCTTGAAGTGTAGGGTGTGTGACTGCACCCTTGCCTGGCATGGCCTTCAGTCCTGTTTGGAATTTGGCATCTTATTGCCACAAAGGATCCGCTGTGTCTGTCTTATGATCTTGACTTTAACACTCAGGCTGGTTGGTTGTTGTGTCTACACCACTAGAGGAAGGGGTATAGTGAGACATGTCTGATCCCCTGTCCTGTCATGGCCAGGAACTCAGTTTTAAGGTGTTTCCAGGGTTCCCCAGGCAAAGAGGGGTCCATTCAGGTGATGGGGGAGCTTAGGATTTTATTTTTAGTTTACAGACCTAAACTTGAGAAAGGAAACTTAAAGAGGAAATACAAATGAAAATTAAACTCTCCCAGTTGTCTACCAGAGATCATTACTCCTGGGTCAGACAGCTGAAAACTCACTTTGAAAAGGTTTATATACAGATAAAGCAGAGGTGAAAAGAACAGTTATAAAATGATCACGGGGCTAGCCTGCTGCCGGCCTGCTGGGGTCCTGTGTAGAACACCGAGAGCCCGCAGGCCAGTGATCAGCTGATTGAGGAGTGAGTCCCTGAGAA
>PVKP010002063.1:0-82010 GCA_004027715.1 Plecturocebus donacophilus
CATTATACGAAGGGCTTCAGATTTGGTTAATTTGGTGACTCAATTATCTTATCCAAGACCAGGTTCTTATATCTCTCTTATATCTCTATGTCTCTACCCTGCTATCTTGAATGTTGGCTTCATAATTAGGCTTGTAGCAAGATGACTACCATTTCTCAAGAACCACATCCAGATATAATTATCCAAAGGAGAAAAGTGACATATAATCCTATCATGGCCAAAATAATAACTTTTTAGAAGTCTTCAATTACATTTTTTTCATATCTAATTGACTAGCATTCAGCAAGATGCTCACTCCTACAACAGTGACAGGGAAGAGAGATGGATTTACTTTGAGTATCCTACTGCTGTAAGAAATTGGAACTCAGCCTGGGCAATACAGTGAGACCCCATCATTTAAAAATAAATTAGGGTGCGTGGTGGTACGTGCCTATAGGCTTAGCTAATTGGGAGGCTAAGACAGGAAGATTGCTTGATCCCAGGCTATAGTGAGCTGATTGCACCCATTGCACTCCAGCCTGGGCAAACAGAGTGAGACCCCATCTCTTTAAAAAAGAAAAAAAGAAGATTCCAGAAGATGGCCAATTAGGAGCAGCTCAAGATTGCAGATCCCAGAGAAAGCGTGGAGGGTGAGTGGATGCCACATTTCCAGAAGGATTTTTATTGCCTGCAGAACAGGAGATTCCCAGGCGGAGGAGCCCCACGGGTCGCCAGTGAGGCTGTTTTGGCCGGCGCAGTGGGTCTCCGCACAAAATACATGAGTCCAGGTGCCATTTTAGCTGGTGATTGGAGCTCCTGGGAGACAGTCACCCATTCAACTGATAAAAGGGGTACTGAAACAGGGAGCCAGGCCAGGAGATTCCCAGGTGAAAAAGCACCATAAGCCCCCAGTGCAGGTGTTTCAGCCGGCTAAGCGGGTATCTGCACAAAATCTCACACAAATCTGGCCGACTTTTCAACTGGTGACTGGAATGCCTGGGAGACAGAGTCGCCCATTCAACTGAAAAAAAAAGGGGTCTGAGGCAGGGAGCCAGGTGATCAGGCTCGGCCAGTTCCACCCCTACAAAAAACAGCAATCTGAAACGCTCTGGATTGAGAGTTTCACAGCAAGCATAGCTGAACCCGGGATGGTCCAGCTCTGTGGGGGAGGGGCATCCGCCATTACTGAGGCAGTCCACCACTACAGAGGTAGTCCACCATTGCTGAGGCAGCCCACCATTGCCGAGCAGTCTGCCGTTACCGGGGCCGTCTGCCATTACAGAGAGAGTCCACCATTACAGAGGTGGGCTGCCATTGCCAAGACAGTCCTAACTATACCCCTATGAACAGGACTGTGGGGAAGTTCACATGCAGCTGGGAAGAGCCCACAGCAGCTCAGCAAAGCCAGTGCAGGCAGACTGTGACAAGGCTGCCTCCTTGCTGGGCAGAGCAGCCCTGAAAAAAGGCAGCAGCATGACAGGAACTTATAAATAAAGCCCTAACTCCCTGGGACAGAGCACCTGGGGAAAAAAAAAAAGGTCTTTATGAGTTCCGCTGCAGCAGACTTAAACGTACCTGCCCAGCAGCTCTGAATGGAAGAACAGAGCTCACAGCTCAGCACTTGAGCTCCTATAAAGGACAGACTGTCTCCTCAAGCAGCTCGCCAACCCCTGTATATCCAAAGAGTCACCTCATAAAGGAGAGCTAAGACTGACATCTGGCAGGTATCCTTCTGGGACAAAGATAACAGAAGAAGAAACTGGCAGCAACCCTTACTGTTCTGCAGCTGCTGCAGGTGATCCCCAGGCATGCAGGGCCTGGAGTGGATCTCAGCAATACTACATCAGAGGGGCCTGACTGTTAGAAGGAAAACTAAGAAACAGAAAGAAATAACTTCATCATCAACAAACTGGGCGTCCACTCAGAGACCCCATCTGAAAGTCAACAGCTATAAAGACCACAGGTAGATAAATCTACAAAGATGGGAAGAAACCAGTGCAAAAAGGATGAAAACACCCAAAACCAGAACACCTCTCCTCCAAGGGATCACAACTCCTCACCAGCAAGGGAACAAGGCTGGATGGAGAATGAGTCTGATGAATTGACAGAAACAGGCTTCAGAAGGTGGGTAATAAGAAACTTCTCTGAGCTAAAAGAAGATGTTCTAACCTAATGCAAAGAAACTAAGAATCCTGAAAAAATGTTTGACAAAATGCTAATGAGAATAAACAGCTTAGAGAGGAATATAAGTGAATTACTGGAGCTGAAAAACACAACACGAGAACTTCATGAAGCACACACAAGTTTCAACAGCCAAGTTGACCAAACAGAAGAAAGGATATCAGAGGTCAAAGATCAACTCAATGAAATAAAATGAGAAGGAAAGATTAGAGAAAAAAGGATAAAAAGAAATGAACAAAGTCTCCAAGACATATGGAACTATGTGAAAAGACCTAATCTACCTTTGATAGCTGTACCCAAATGTGGCAGAGACAATGAACCCAAGCTGGAAAATACTCTTCAGGATATTATCCAGGAAAACTTCCCCAACCTAGCAAGACAGGCCAATATTCAAGTCCAGGAAATACAGAGAATACCACAAAGATATTCCTCAAGAAGAGCAACCCCAAGGCACGTAATCGTCAGATTCACCACAGTTGAAATGAAGGAGAAAATGCTAAGGGTAGCCAGAGAGAAAGGTCGGGTTACCCACAAAGGGAAGCCCATCAGACTCACAGCGGATCTCAGCAGAAACCCTATAAGCCAGAAGAGAGTGGGGGCCAATATTCAACATCCTTAAAGAAAAGAACTTTCAACTCAGAATTTCATATCCAGCCAAATTAAGCTTCATAAGCAAAGGAGAAATGAAATCCTTTATGAACAAGCAAGTACTCAGAGGTTTCGTCACCACCAGGCCTCCTTTACAAGAGCTTCAGAAAGAAGCACTAAACATAGAAAGGAACAACCAGTACCAGCCACTCCAAAAACATACCAAATGGTAAAGAGCATCAACACAATGAAGAAACTGCACCAACTAATGGGCAAAACAGCCAGCTAGCATCAAAATGGCAGAATCAAATTCATACATAACAATATTAAGCCTAAATGTAAATGGGCTAAATGCCCCAATCAAAAGGCACAGACTGGCAAATTGGATAAAAATGCAAAACCCATCGGTGTGCTGTATCCAGGAAACCCATCTTACGTGCAAGGATACACAAAGGCTCAAAATAAAGGGATGAAGGAAGATTTACCAAGCAAATGGAGAGCAAAAAAAAAGCAGGAGTTGCAATTCTAGTCTCTGATAAAATAAACCAATAAAGATCAAAAGAGACAAAGAAGTACATTACATAATGGCAAAAGGATCAATGCAACGAGAAGAGCTAATGATCCTAAATATATATGCACCCAATACAGGAGCACCCAGATACATAAAGCAAGTTCTTAATGACTTGCAAAGAGACTTAGACTTCCACACAATAATAGTGGGAGACTTTAACACCCCACTGTCAATATTAGACAGATGAACGAGACAGAAAATTAACAAGGATATCCAGGGCTTCAACTCAGACCTGGACCAAGCAAACCTAATAGACATTTACCGAAATCTTCACCCCAAATCCACAGAATATACATTCTTCTCAACACCACATCACACCTACTCTAAAATTGACCAGATGATTGGAAGTAAATCACTCCTCAGAAAATGCAAAAGAACAAAAATCATAACAGTCTCTCAGACCACAGTGCAATGACGTTAGAGCTCAGAATACAGAAACTAACTCAGAGCCGCAGAGCTTCATGGAAACTGAACAACTGGCTCTTAAATGTTGACTGGATAAACAATGAAATAAAAGCAGAAATAAAGATGTTCTTCAAAACCAACGAGAATGAAGACACAACATACCAGAATCTCTGGGACACATTTTAAGCAGTACCTAGAGGAAAATATATAGCAATAAATGCCCATATGAGAAGCAAGGAAAGATCTAAAATTGACACCCTATCATCAAAATTGAAAGAGCTGGAGAAGCAAGATCAAAAAACTCAAAACCTGGCAGAAGACAAGAAATAACTAAGATCAGAGAAGAACTGAAGGAGATAGAGACAGAAAAAACCCTTCAAAAAATCAATAAATCCAGGAGCTAGTTTTTCGAAAAGATCAACAAAATAGACAAACCACTAGCCAGATTAATAAAAAAGAAAAGAGAGAATAATCAAATAAATGCAACAAAAAACAATAAGGGGATATCACCACAGATTCCACAGAAATGCAAACCATCATGAGAGATTACTACAAACAACTGTATACACATAAATTAGTAAACCCAGAAGAAATGGATAAATTACTGGACACTTGCATCCTCCCAGGCCTAAACCAGGAAGAAGTTGAAACCCTGACTAGACCAATAAAATTATATATATATAATTTTCACAAGGATGATCAGGAAAATATTAACACGCTTTAAAAGCGGTAGATTCAGTCAGCAACCGCAAACTACATTCATTTCAAGTGCATATGGAACATTCACCAAAATAGAAGATGTTATGGGCCATAAAACAAATATTACTAAACATAAAAGAGCTGAGGTCATAAAAGGTATATGCTCTTGCCAATGGAATTAAACTAGAAATCAATAACAGAAAGATAATAGGAAAATCTTCAAGCACTTGAAAATTAAATCACACACTTCTAAATAATCCATGAATCTAAGAGGAAGTCTCCAAAAAAATTAGAAAATATTTTGAACTGCACAGAAATGTATACAACATATCAAAATTTGCAAGAAAGAGAAGGGAAACCATCCCAGAAACAGAGTTTTCAAGAGTTGAGAAAAACAAATATTAGAATAATTTAACCTGAATTTAGAATTTCCGTTTTAAATTGTTTTGTATATGATTGTCAGATAAGCTGTTTTGACTTAAATGAACAGATAAGTAGTTATCTCACCTCAAGGTTAGAACTAGGAACAGCAAAGAAGACAACATGATGAATCACTAAGGGTCTTTTGTTTCCTTTGCTTTATTTAGCAAAAGAAAACTAGAACTTATACAAATTAACAAAACAAGTCTTACTAGATAGAAAAAGCAAAAACATAAGTTGTCATGTTTCTACATATAATGACATCAGCTACATTTGATACATAACTATCAATAACACTGAGCTAACATCTTTTATTTTTTTTCTTTTAGGGACCCAGAGGTGAAAAGGGCTTTAGAGGTGAAACTGTAAGTTTAACTAAATTTGTGATTATAGTAACCCTGACATGAGGCTATAAGCTCCATGAAAGCAAGGACCTTGTTAGAGTTATTCATTATTATGTCTCTGATATTTGTAGAATAAAAATAAAATTGTAGTTTTCAGGAAGTAGAATTAACCTATTGATTATTCATTAGAGTTATTCATTATTATGTCTCTGATATTTGTAGAATAAAAATAAAATTGTAGTTTTCAGGAAGTAGAATTAACCTATTGGTAGATTGCAGTGAAATCTGATAAACCGTAAACATGTTTAAGAACCTGCCAATCACTTCTTTCCAGGCCTCTGTGTGAAATTGACTATTTGCTTTGTCAGGAGTCAAGAGATGGGGTATGGGTCTTCTTCACTAGTGGCAGAACAAAGGGGCTGCCAAGTATATTTAGGTAAATACTCACTATATCCAGGCAGCACCGAAGAGGTCTACAGCACAGAGGCAAATCATTAGTTGCATATCAGCCGGTTAGAGACACTGATGAGAGGATGACCAAAAGGTACACAGCACTTTTGTGACCTAAATAGCTTATACTGGCACTACCTCCCTCATTTCTAGGATGCCAATTCTTCCAAGCTGAAGAAGATATGTTGTAAAGGGGCCACTTCTCCAGCAGAGATCATGCTGAGCTTATTTTTTAATAAGTTATTTACTGTATAGATTTAACATTATATTATAGGATACATTTAGATAGTAAAAAAGTTACTTATAAGCAAGTAATTTGCTTATAAATAATTTTTGAAGCAAATTAACATATTCATCTCACATGATTACCCATTTTTTTTTGTTTTTGTTGCAAGAGAAGCTGAAATCTACTCATTTAGCATGTGATCCATGCTTAACTTATTAAAGCAGCAACCATAAATTGAGGACAGACATGGAATAAAATGAGGGGGATTGAAGCTAAGTACATAAGACCCATAAGAATAAACATAAATATTGCAGTAAAGTCTTGATTAAAAGGTAATGAGATTACATAGTAACAGCTGAGATTTTTGTTTCTCATGATAGGGTATACTTGAGGCTCACAATAAGTAAGTTCCAGTTATATTACTTAGCTAAAAAAGAGAAATTGTGTAATTTCAGATAGCCTTAGAATCCCAAAAGGACATTTAAATTGATGTATTCAATTTGTAGAAGTACGATCCTCACCTTTTCTTAGTAGACTTATTATAACAGGAAGCAAGAACATATGGACACAGTGAAGCTGTATTTCCAAGTAAGCATGAAATGGGGAAAGGAAAAGCACAGAGACTTGGAATTAGCCCATGTTCCACACCAGCGTGGCTCTGCGTGCTTCCCCAGTATCCTCCTCAAGTACTGTGACTAAGACATAAGTTTCCATCAGGATTAGGAAGCCTGAAGTACCTATGGCAATGTCACAAGCATTTCATATGAAAAAAAATTGAGTGGCGCTGATGGATTACAAATTCAATAGATTAGGACTGCAATCTTAGGTTGTAGTGATGGAAATATGGCATGCAGAATAAAGCGGGTAGTAGTACCAGTCATATTAACCCCAGAGAAAACATAGACAACATTAAAGCGCATTCAGAGAAGGGGAAGGATCTGAGGGAACCCATGTCCTGGTAAGACCAGTTGAAATATCTGGGTAGGTTAGCCTCTACCAGATTCTGTAGCCTGATTACATCCTTATCCTGTTCTTTCTTCTCTCATCTCACTTTTTGGCCTTTGCACCTATTATTTGTCTACCATATGCTTTATGTATGATAGAGAGCTCTTGCTGATCTTGATATTTTGATTTAATGAACATTTCTCAGAGCACACTTGCTAATGTTTTGACCCTACCCTACTTCCACCTCTGGACATACTACCTAGCACTCAGGACCTAGGACAATGCCTGGCACATGTTCCTCAGTTTTGAACTTAAATGTCCTCTTATCAGAGAGGTTCCTGACTAGCCTGTGTGAATAGCAGTGCCCCTACCTTCCTGAGATGTCTTATATTCCTTCTACCTGTATCTCTACCACCTGACACAGTACATATTTATTTGTTTTTTTTTTTTGTTTATTGTATTTTCCCTCACTAGAATATAGCCTTGTAGACACAGACATTTTATCTGTCGATTTTGTTTTAATGTTGTGTCCCTCACACCTGGCAATGCCTCTCTTATAGTTGGCATTTAACAAATATTTAATGAATTATTAGTAAATGAATTAGATAAAATTTAGTTGTTGGGACATGATAGTTGTCTTCGAATATTTGAAATGTTATAAAAGAGAGGATAGATATAACATGAATAACTCTAGAGGATAAAATTTAAATGATTTATTTATTGAATTGTATTTTTGGTTTTTGTGCTCAGCTCCCTGAGAGACAGTGAGCTCCATAAGGGCATGAGATATGTTTGATACCACCTAGTACCTACCTACCATCGTTGTTACCACCTAGTCCCCAGCCTGTTATAGCACCTGATGCATAATTAACACAATAAATGCTTAGTGACAATTAATAAAACACTGAGGCTAATTTCAGCTCAATGTAATATTGAGCTGTCTAATATAATGATGAAATACTAGACAACAAGATCATTTGGCAAGAGAGTGAGCACCTGTTATCAAATCTCCTTTCTACTCTTAGGAATATCCCTTTCTTTTACCTAGGAAATTCTTTCCCATACTCTTTGAATTACTAGTTTTATCTGAATAAAACTTTATTTGCTCAAATACCCTCTTAAAGAAGTCTTCCCAGACCACTCTGTCTCATCATTTCCAGTCATCGTCTTTCACAGCATCTTGTTTTGTTTTCTTCATAACAGCACTCACTGGAATTGTTTCCTGCCCCCTCCACTGGAGTGTAAACTTCATGAGAGTAGGGAACTTTGGGTGTACAGTGATTATCAGTGTCTGGAACAGAACTTGCCGTGTAATAGATAATAGTCGATGAATGAATAGTATGGCCTAAAATTAAAAGTGAAAAGCTCTTTCCAATTCTAGCCTGGTAAAGTAGCATTTCCTGATTTAACATACTTATTAGATATTTTAGTCCGTGGGTTATCATGGTTCTCTTCATAAATAAGGTACAGACTTCCATCACCCAAGGGAGATGGTAAATAGGCACAGTGGCATTTTGCATAGGCAACTAAATTTGCTGCTTAAAAAAAAAAAAAGGATTAACTGGCACATTCGAATTATGAGTTTATTTTGTTATATTGTTGAGTAACTGATACTAAATATCTTCTTTATTACCTCTTTCCTTTGATTCCATTATAGTTTAAGGAGCTTTATAAAGGTAATCTTTTAATTCCTGGAGATCATTCTGCAATTATCATAATCCATAAAATGTGCCGTTAAACCTTTTCTCCTTTGTTTTATGGATAAGCTTAGTATACATTTCTTACGCTCTCATTGGGAATTTTTCAGTACATTCTACCAGTTTGTTTTCTTTAAGGAGACAATTTAAATAATTGTCTGGCTAAAGACTCCTAATTGGTTACTGTCTTTCAGAAGGTAATACACTCACGGGAGTCATTCTCAGATAATACTAGTAAATGGTGCTTTTTTGGAATGGATTTTATTAGCTAAGACCCAATGTATTGAGACAAATAAGAGACTTAAGTCTTTGTACAAAGATCAGAATCACAGTGCAGTGGCTCACGCCTGTAATCCTAGCACTTTGGGAGGCCAAGGCGGGTGATCACCCGAGGTCAGGAGTTTGAGACTGGCCTGACCAAAATGGAGAAACCCCGTTTCTACTAAAAATACAAAATTAGCTGAATGTGGTAATACATGCCTGTAATCCCAACTAACTCGGGAGGCTGAGGCAGGAGGAACTCTTGAACTCGAGAGGTGAAGGTTGCAGTGAGCCAAGATCACACCATTGCAGTCCAGCCTCGGCTATAGGAACGAAACTCCTTCTCAAAAAAAAAAAAAAAAGAGATTAGAATCACAACAATCTATCAAATTGGTTTATCAATCTTATTTTAAAATTTTCCATGGAGGAAAATTTATTAAACTATGAATTTATTAAACTGTACTCTCCTTACCAAGTTTTATAACTAAAAATAACCAAAAAATGAGCAAAGCATGATTTAGTGACTTTAAAAAAATACAAAGAAGTTTGCAGCTCATTATGCAACACATGAAAAGTAACCCCTTTATTATAATTTGGGTTTCTTGATTAGAAAGCTTCATGTCTTCTGTAATTTAACATTGTAAACTCTAATACTGATCCCAAGTAGGTCCTTTCCACCACTGAGAGAGCTGATTCTGTATTGCCATTTATGAAAGAGTTCTTTTTCTTTCTGTTCTATACTTGCTCCCTGTCTGCATGCCTATGGGCTGTTTTTAAAATGAGTCCCTAGATTCATATATATATATATATATATATATATATATATATATATTTTTTTTTTTTTTTTTTTTTTTTTTTTTTTTTTTTTTTTTTTTTTTTTTTTTTTTTTTTTTTTTTTTTTTTTTTTTTTTTTTTTTTTTTTTTTTTTTTTTTTTTTTTTTTTTTTTTTTTTTTTTTTTTTTTTTTTTTTTTTTTTTTTTTCCCTTTGAGACAGAGTCTGTTCTGTTGCCCAGGCTGGAGTACAGTGGCGTGATCTGGGCTCACTGCAACCTCTACCTCCCAGTTCGAGCGATTCCCATGCCTCAGCCTCCTGAGTAGCTGAGATTACAGGTGTGCAGCACCATACTTGGCTAAATTTTTTTCTATTTTTTGTAGAAATGGCATTTCATCATGTTGCCCAGGCTGGTCTTGAATTCCTGGCTTCAGATGATCCACCTGCCTTGGCCTCCCAAAGTGCTGGGATTACAGGCATGAGCACTGCACCCAGCCCTATTCATATATATTTTCTAAACAGAGCCAGAGTTTTATGTCATCCTAAGGAAACTTAGCAGATAGTATGTACAATTCTCTACTCTTCCTCTACTTCAAAACTGTTGTGTTACTGGCAGATTAATCCTGAAACTTTACAAAATTTCCTCTTTCTATGAGACCTCAAACATTTGAAATACAATTGAGTAAATTTTAGAGTAAGTAACACAAAGAGGACTGCTGGAAATAATGGGATACAGTTAGTAAAAATTTAAGTAAAATTTTAACTTACAGCTGAAATAATATCCTAGTGTCAAATATTGGCAAATGCTTGTTTTTTTCTTTCTTGATAGAATCTTGCTGTGTCACCCAGACTGACATGCAGTGGTGCAACCATAGCTCACTGCAGCCTCGAACTTCTGGGCTCAAGCAATTCTCCCACCTTAGCCTCTCAAATAACTAGGACTACAGGTGCATGTGATTGCACTTGGCTAATTTACTTATTTATTTTATTGTTTTTGTAGAGACAGTGTCTCCCAATGTTGCCCAGCCTGGCTTCAAACCCTGGCCTCAAGCAATCCTTCTGGCCTCTACCTCTCAAAGCCCTGGAATTATAGGCATAAGTCACTATACCTGGCATGAAAATAATTTTGACAAAATGTCACAATTTGAATTATATAACTTAAAGCTATAGAAATAAAAAAAGAGAGAGCGAAATCTCAGCATGAATTTTTAGATTAGCTGCTTCATATTTATAGTATATTATTTAATGAAATCACAGAATATTGAAAAATCCTATTGACATTTTCTCAAATATTACCTCTAAGTTAATGTGTCTTCACAATTCCTGATTAACAGAGTTGTCTTATTTGCCTCCAATTTGAAAGTCAGGAGGATAGTTTCTGCATTAGAAGGAAAAACTAGGATATGGGAAATAGGTCCTAAATATTAACACAGTAAGCATTCAAAGCATATATATGTATGTATTTCTTTTTAAAATTCATAGATAGTATAAATCATTCATTGAAAAGTTATCAAACTTTTTAAATTCAAGAACACTTACC
Organism: Plecturocebus donacophilus; assembly: GCA_004027715.1. Classification (NCBI taxonomy): domain Eukaryota; kingdom Metazoa; phylum Chordata; class Mammalia; order Primates; family Pitheciidae; genus Plecturocebus; species Plecturocebus donacophilus. The sequence continues at coordinate 11,079 of PVKP010002063.1, forward strand.
ACTACATTTGTACAGACTTTAAATTTTAAATTTTCAACCTGTATGCATGTGTACACCTTCTTTATCTGGATATAAAACATGAGATAGATGGGGTCCAGTAGTACATGCCTGTGGTCCCAGCTGCTCGGGGAGGCTAAGGCAGGAGAATTGCTTGAGCCCAGGAGTTCAAAATTAGCTTGGGTAACAGCAAAACTCCCATCTCTAAAGAAAATTTAAAAATTAAAAAACAACAACAACAACACACACACACACACACACACACACACACACACACACACACACACACCAGGAAGAAAATTGATAAGAAGCCTGAAAAATCGTAATTCTAAAGTGAACCTTGGAGATTATCTTCGCGAGACCTATTATATTACAGTTTAGATATCTGAGATCCAAATGTGCAGCAGTTCACTTAAGACCATATAGCAAATTAAGTTATAAAGACAAAACCAGAGCCCAGGTCTCCCACTTCCTGTCTGATTGTATTTTTCTGTAAATTATGGTGCCTCTCAGAAAATGAGGGTTAGGAGCAACTTGATAAGGAATATGGTGTGTGTGTATATATATATATACTCCACCTAGACCAAGAGTAGCCCAGCTATCACCCACATGACAGCTTGAAGAGTTTATGTTCTTGTTCACAGTCACACCCTATGACTTGGGATGCTCACTCATTCCATTCTAATTACATTACTATCTAGTTAATCTATTATCTAGTTAACCTTATTTAATGTCACTAAAATCTCCTTTCAAACCAATGAATCTCAACCAGGAGCCGTTTGTCCCCCTAACCCCCTAGGAGACATTTGGCAATGTTTGGAGAAATTTTCAGTTGTCACAACTGGGGAAAAAAATGAGATGTTAGTGGCATCTAGTGGGTAGAAGCTAAGGATGCTGTTAAACATCCTCCAATGGAAGCTCCTCTAAAGAAAGTTAAAAATTAAAAAACACACACATCCGGAAGAAAATTAAAGTGAACCTTGGAGATTACCTTCACTAGACCTATTATATTACAATTTAGATATCTGAGATCCAAATGTGCAGCACTTATAAACAACTGTTTATAAATGAGAAAAGGGAAGCTCTGTGCAACTGAGCCAGCCTAAAATGAAGATCATGAAGCTAAATTAATATTGCATTTACATAAGGGAAATGACATAGGAAATGAAATAAAAGAATTTACAAAAAGGAAAAGACTGTAACATACTCCAGTGTAAGGATATGCACTTACACGTGCTTTTAAAGTATACTGATAAAATATGTTACTTTTGGAGGATCATATGTAAATTCTGGGATAAAGTGGAAAGAGAATCTATTTTCATAGGCAGTTTTTTTTTTTACTGTAATCAAATCACCCCCATAACCATTCAGAGTAATTTGTTTCCCCTGCAGAAAGTTAACATAGATGTTCAGGCAGGGTGGCTCACGCCTGTAATCCAAGCACTTTGGGAGGCCAAGGCATGTAGATCACTTGAGGCCAGGAGTTTGAGACCAGTCTGGCCAACATGGTGAAAGCCCATATCTACTAAAAATACAAAAAAAAAAAATTACCCGGGCATGATGGCGTGTGCCTGTAGTCCCAGCTACTCAGAAGGCTGAGGCAGCAGAATCGCTTAAACCTGGGAGGCCGAGGTTGCAGTGAGACGAGATCACACCACTGCATCTCAGCCTGGGAAACAGAGCTAGACTATTTCTCAAAAAGAAAGAAAGAAAGAAAAAGAAAATTAACATAGACAATGATAGTATTGTTATAAACTACTTTATTTTATTTTATTTTTTGGAGATAGAATCTCACTCTGTCACCCAGGCTGGAGTATAGCGATGTGATTTCAGTTCACTGCAACCTCTGCCTCCCAGGTTCAAGAGTCCTTGTGCCTCAGCCTCCCAAGTAGCTGGTACTACAGGCGTGCGCCACCATACCCGGCTAATTTTTTTGTATTTTGGTAGAGAGGGGTTTCACCATGTTGCCCAGGCTAGTCTCAAACTCCTGAGTTCAGACAATCTGCCAGCCTTGACCTCCCAAAGTGCTAGGATTACAGGAATGAGCCACCATTCCTGGCCTATAAACTGCTTTATCTAGAATAAAGAGAAAGTGAATCACTTCACCTTAATGGTGAATTAGCTAGAGTAATAAAAAAGAATTAATTACAATGTTATATTGTTGGAATCATATTTTTTTTTAACTTGGCTAGTTTCCCTATTCTGTGTGGTTACATTGGGGTTGCCCTGCCCTGCCTTGCTGGGTTTGAAATATTTTGTTTAATCATATTTGTGGTGATCTGACTGTTCTGGATAACAAGCTGAAATGAACTTTATAAGATTAACAGTAGAAATCGTTTATTTTTCAATGATAAATTCCTCTTTTGAAGTCAATGATAAGATATATATTTTGTACTGAACAATCAGTGATATTTGCAAATGTAAGAAATTGTCACAGCTGTTTATTATTTTTACATTATTAATTAAAAATGGAGAAGGGTACATAACCAATTTCAATTTGACTTCTGTATATTTAAAAGGCTAATTATTAATTCAAAATGGAGAAGGGTACATAACCAATTTCACTTTGAACTTCTGTATATTTAAAAGCCTATCTCCAGCATGATATTTCTGTGACCTATCATGCAGCATCTGAAGTACATGCATTGGTTGATAATTAAACAAATGGATGATGTTAAAATTAACTAGTATCAACTAGTATTAATTTTAACTAGTATTAAAATTAACTGATATTAATTTTAACATCATTCCTTTGTTTAATTATGTACACATTTTGTACATTCTCTCCTTAAAATTGTAATCATAAGCCAGATAAACTAAGAGATGCCTAACAGGCATAGTGTTGGAGCACTCTGCTCATTTCAAGTTACTATGTATTGTTTGTTCTAGCTATCACAGTGTATTTAGGATTAACAGCTTTGGCAATACAAGATACTTAATACTAAGTCAAGCATGGTATCAACATTATCCAAAATTCAGCTGAAGATAAGTGTTGCTTTGCTATCTTTTAACCATAATTGGAGTTTGACTCAATATACTCTTAACATTTAGCTGAACAGCTAAGTTACTTTTGAACAGACATACAGAGCCTTTGAGCATTTTTTACAGTAATTACTATTGCTTTATTTTGAAAATTGTCAATATAACTTTTGACATTTTTCTATATATCTTTTAATTTTTCTAATTTCTAAATTAATACTAATTAATTTTAGTCTCATCCATTCATTTAATTATCTATAAAAATGGAGAAGCATTATTTTGGAGAGATTTTCAGGTGAACTCAACAGGAGCTGGTAACCAGTTTATAGGTGGATGAAGGAAATTGAACTGTCTAAGAGCACTGAAGTTTCTATACTTGATGATTAAGTGGGTGGTAGTTAGAAATAACAGGAAAAACATCCTTAGACAATACTAACATTTTTAAATGTTACACTTATAATATCTTATTAAAATGAGTAAATTAAGTTTCTAATAATATCAATAAAACAGGAAAATAAATATTCAGCTTGTTTATGAATGTGGATGATAGGTAAGTACAGGAGCAAATAACTTTAGAATACTAAAACAATTTTAAATTGTATGACTTGCCTGACAAGAAAGGCATGACAGAGTTGAATATTAGTTCTCTTGTTTACACCCAACCAAAAGTATAATATGTATATCTTGTGTTTGTCTCCATTTCTCCAGGGTCCTCAAGGACCAAGAGGTCAACCAGGGCCTCCAGTGAGTTTATGTTCATTTATGTCTGTTTACCATTGATGCTTATATGCTCACCTGGTTTGAGATGTCTACTAAATAAATATATATTTTGTTAATTTGCTGTTTTCTAGGGCCCACCTGGAGCACCAGGCCCAAGAGTAAGTTTGCTTGGTTTGATTTTATTTTGTTTTTTCTTAGTATGTCATATTAACTTTTTAAATCTTCTTCTATCAACTCCCTATTAAAAGGTGTCCCTTTTGCATACCTCTGTTCTTTTTTGCTAACCTGATATAGGCCTGGCCCAGCTACACAAACATGAAATCTAAGCCTCAGACTTCTTATTTATGAAATGGAGATGGTATCTCCTACTTTCTTGGGTGGTTTTGAGTATTAAGAAGTAAAGCACTCAGCACATTGTATAATACATAATAAGCACTTGAAAAACTAATTATCTCCATTTCTTCTTAATTCTACATTCTTATTCTCCTTTTTTAAATGTCCTCTTTTTGCCAGCCAGAGTTAGCCACTTCTTTGATTTACTTGAATCTTTCTCAGTTGCTGGTAACTCTGGAAGCCATCAAACTTCTCATATGTTTGTTTATTGTCTAACTACTATGACCCAAAACTTGCTCCCCTTCTCTCTGAGGCAATGTTTATGCTGCTTCTGCTATTTTCATGCCTTTGATATTCTAAGCTTGAGTTCCCTATGCTTTGTATCCACTCTCATATTAGGCAGTCTTTTTGTCTTCCTGCTCCCTATGAGAGGTCTCTTTCCATCTGCAACCTCACCCACACCCCACTCATTCAGCCTCCTGGTCAAATAGAGTGGTCCTTGGTCACATTTTCTGCCTAAAGTGGATCTACTGTTGGCTATACCATCCCAAACAATGGTCAATCCTGCACCTTTTAAGCCTACTTATTACACATGCTGCTCTGATGTCATTTAGATCTCTGACAGTTCTGGGTGGTGATTTCCTGTGGTCTACTCTCAGCAGATCAGGAACTCTTCATTTCCCTCCGCTTTTCATTGGGGCAAGGAATAACTTCCAAGCAAAGTGACACAAGGAAGACTACCTTCTTGAAACCCGGAGACCCGTTTATCTGTGATTTTAAAAAATCACTTCCCCTTTCTGGCCATCTGGCTAATGTGGAGGGAACCTCTCCCTGTGTGAATATCAGTAAGAATGTCTTTCGGTCGGGCATGGTGGCTCTCACCTGTAATCCAGCACTTTGGGAGGCCGAAGCAGGCAGATCACCTGAGGTCAGGAGTTTGAGACCAGCATGGCCAACATGGCAAAACCCCAGGCATGGTGGCACATGCCTGTAATTTCAGCTACTCAAGAGGCTAAGGCAGAAGAATCGCCTGAGCCCAGGAGGCAGAGGTTGCAATGAGCCAAGATCATGCCACCACACTCCAGCCTGGCAAAGCGAGACTCCATCTCAAAAAAAAAGAATGTCTTTCTTCAGATCACTTTACACTTGTCTATTCTTCCTTTCCATCTGGATCCTCACAATGCATGGATTACAAATACCCTCATTAATTGCCTTCCCAAATTATAATGACTTTGATATATCATAGCTCCCTTCCCAAGAAAGAACAAGTTCAAGTTCTAAAGGATCATACATCATTGGCAAATTAAAGAAATTATTAGTGAAAATTTTCACGGTTAAGTGCCAAATTTTGGGACACATATCCCTGTCTCACTTGGTAAATATATGTGTTCCTACACAGCCAAAATAGAGTAAGACATGAGAGGTTTTTGCTCTGAGCAAAATGTGAATGAAAACGTGTGTATACTTTGAAAAATCAATCAGGAAGATTAAGTAAGAAAATATATGTGTTGAATACATTATAACTTCTCAGTAAATGCTAGTTTCTTTGTTTCCTTCTTTTCTCCCTTTCCCTCATTTCTGTATTCCTTCTTGACCAATATGAAAACAGATTTCTGTATATAGTGCTGTCTTTCTAGAACTTGCAGAGTCCATTGTAGGAAAATAACATTGAGAATAAGATTTCTAGAGCAGAAGTCTAAATGACAATGAGAAGACGCCTACACGTTCTTTCTAAAGTCAGCCTCCATGAAACTTAATTCCATCCCCGCGTCACTCTATGAGATAGAACTGTTCACTTCCCCTGCTTCATTTATACTCATTTACTTTCATGCTTGCCTTTTCTATTACATTGTGAACCCTCTGAAAGTAGACACTATTTTTAAAATTTCCCTTCCATTTAAGCTCTTAATAAGTGTTGAATGCATGCCTGCATGAATTAAAAAAAAAGTGACATCTCAGGAAATTTTAGTGGGAATCTTCTAAACTAGAAGATTTCAGTTGGAGAGAAACAGTGTCTATCAAGGGTTAGATTCATAGAAGTAGAGGTCCTCTCAGCAATTATTTCACAGTTATTTCAGACTTTGAGTTGGGGTTCATTAGCCAATGGATCATAAGACCAATTTAGTGAGTCTCATTCAGGATTATTTTGAGAGCAAATGAAATAGAATAGAAAAAAATATGAGGAGAGACTGCTTAATAGGCATGAAGTTTCTTTTTGGGATGATGAAAATGCTCTGAAATTTGATCATAGTAATGGTTGAACAACATTGTGAATCTACTAAAGACAACTGAATTGGATATTTTTAAATGATTAAAATGGTGGAATTTATGTTATATAAATTTTACTTCAGTTGTAAAAAACAAGAAAAAAAATCAGTACATCATTAGTAAGAATAAATATGATTTTACAGAACTTTTTAAAGTTAAATATATGTATGTTTATGTGAATCTTGTCATGATATAAAAATGTATTTCTTACTGTGGGTCAAGATAAGTTTGAAAACTTCAAATGTAGTCCAACCACCTCTTTAAAGACCTGTGAAACTAAAGTAACTGCCTCAGTTCCCTAAAGTTGAATAGCTAAAAGGAAATGTTTCAGGGAAAGGAATATATAGTGATGGTGAATTGGAATGTGAGGATAGGGTAATGACCAGACCTCAGTGTATGTAGTAAGGTATTTAGAAATGAACACAGAAGTATATACCGTGATGTCAAAGTTAACCAAAAATAATTAGTAAAGGGAAGAACAGGGTGTCTATGTATGTCTGTGTTTGGTGTCTAGGGTGGAAAAAACAATCATTAAAAATCATTAAAAGATTAAATGAAAGTTTCCAGGTGGAAAAATAAATAAATAAATCATTAAATGAGAGAAAGAATTCCCAACTGATTTATTCCAATTACTGTGTCAACTGCAGAACCTGGAATGGTGAATTAAGAAGTGGCAGCTGCTCTTATAGCCCTGGTTCCCTAGAATAGAATCAGCAAAAACTTCCATCGTGAAGAGGGCTATGACTTGAAATGAGTTTCTCTTTGGTCAGTGTTTTCACCATCCAGTGATCTCGAAACTTCAGATATATGAAAAATAACACTTCTCAAAATACTGAGGTGCCTAGACTAGATCTGCTTTTCATTCGAATGATTTGGAGAGAATTGTGAAGATTACATTCCCCCACTGTATAATGCATCCTGCTTTCTAATTTTCCTCATTATTTCACACTCACTAGTCACCACATATAATCAATCTTTATTCTCTGTTTTCTATTTTATATGCATGTTTTTGTAAACATTTAGTGATTTCCATGTGAGAATATGTTCTCTCTAACTAGAGTGCATGGAGGAAGTTATGTTTCTTTTTTTGATCCCCTCACTGAACCTAATGAGAGATTTATACTTAGATGTGGGCACTTAGATGTGACTGAATGACTTCCCAGGCAAATCCTCTTAATACAGTTTATCTGAGCCTGCCTTCCTTAAAGTCTGCCTGTGGGTAAAAAATTAATAAATTCAACAAATTGAATGACTGCTATGTGCCAGTCACAAGCTAGGCTTTGTGAATGCCTTGGGGATTCTAGGAATGTGGATATTGTCAAGAAAATTTGTGAGTGGCCAAGTGTTATGAAATTTATTTTCTTAACTGATACCTGTTGTGAAAAAAATGCCTTTTTTATTGAGTTGTTGTTTGCACTGATGGTGGTTAAAATTACTGGTACTTTAGCATGATTAAAGCCTCAAACTCTACACTACTAATGTTAATAGTCATTGTATTCTTTACTGCCACACACAGAAAATCATAGTGATGTCAGTTAAGAATATCCTGTGATTTACTCATCTTGCCCTCTATTAATGAGCATTTTTCTTTTCAATTTTTTGTTAGTACACATAGTACAAATGTCCTGTCTATATATATATCGTCTTGTAGAATATCTAGAGGACAGATTCCCAGGAGTAGGATAGTTTGATCTAAGGGATAATGAGCATATTTACTTGTTATTTTTAATGGTGGCAAGATATATATAACCAAAATCTTACCATTTTAACTATTTCTAAGTGTAGAATTCAGTGGTATTAAGTACATTCACATTATTGTGCAACCATTACTATCTATGCCTAGAACATTTTTTGTCTTCCAAAACTGAAACTCTGTACTTATTAAGTAATAACTCCCAATTCCTCCCTTGCCCCAGCCCTGGCAACCACCATTCTACTTTCTGTCTCTATGAATTTGACTACTCTAGGTACCTCGTATAAGTTAAGTCATACAATATTTGTCTTTTTGTGACGGGCTTATTTCACTTAATGTAATATCTTCAGAGTTCATCTATGTTGTAAACATATATTAGAATTTTATTTCTTTTGAAAGCTGAGTAATAGTCCATTGAATATATATGCCAGATTTTGTTTATCCAAATGGATACTTATGTTGCTACTACCTTTTGGCTATTGTGAATAATGCTGCTATAAACATTGATGTACAAATATCTGTCGGAGTCCTCACTTTGATTCATTTGGATATATACCTGGAAATGAAACTGTTATATCATGTAGTAATTCTATGTGTAATTTTTGAGAAACTGCCATACTGCTTTCCATAGCTACTGCACACTTTATATCACCGCAAAAAGTTCCAGTTTCTCCACATCCTCACCAACACTTGTCATTTTCTGTTTGTTTTCTTTATAACAGCGATCCTGATGGTTGTGAAGTGGTATCTCATTGTGGTTTTCACATGCATTTTCCTGATGATTTGTGAGGTTGAGCATATTTTCATGTGTTTATTAGACATTTGCATATCTTTCTTTTCTTTTGTTTTTTTGAGAGAGTCTCACTCTGTTGCCCAAGGTGGAGTGCAGTGGCATGATCTTGACTCATTGCAACCTCTGCCTCCCAGGTTCAAGCAATTCTCCTGCCTCACCCTCCTGAGTACTGGGATTACAGGTGCCCTCCACCATGCCTGGATAATTTTGTATTTTTAGTAGAGATGGGTTTTCACCATGTTGGCCAGACTGGTCTCAAACTCCTGACCTCAGGTTATCTGCCCATCTTGGCAGATAGTGCTTAGGATTACAGGTATGAGCCACTGCACCCGGCCTGTTCTTTAGAGAAATGTCTATTCAAGTTCTTTGCCGATTTTTTGAATAGGGTTGCCTTTTTTTCTTTTTCTTTTTCTTTTTGGTTGTTAGTAAATTATAGGAGCTCTTTAAATATTCTAGATATTAATCCTTTAACAGAAAGACAATTTGCAGTTATTTTCTCCCACCCCTTGAGTTGCCTTTTCACTCTCTTGATAGTGTCCTTTGATGCACAGGTTTTTTTTTTTATTTTGATATATTCTATCTACTTTCTTCTCTTGTTGACTGTGCTCTTGGTATCATTCCAAGAAATCATTACAAAATCAAATATTACCAAGCTTTTCCTATTTGATTCTAATAATTTATGATTTTAGCTCTTATGTTTAAGTCTTTGATTCATTTTGAGTTCATGATATAACTCATGACGTAAGTTTTTTTGTACTTGATGTAACTTAAGGGTCTAGCTTCATTCTATTGCATGTGTATGTTCCATTTTTCCAGCACTATTTGTTGAAAAGACTGTCCTTTCCTCACTGAATGGTCTTGGCACTCTTCTTGAAAATAATTTGATCATAAATGAGAAGGTTTATTTCTGGACTCTCTATTCTATTTCTCTGGTTTTTATGTCTGTCTTTATGACAGTACCAACTGTTTTGATTACAGCAGCTTTACAGTAAGTTTTGAAATCAGGAAATGTGATGCCTCCAACTTTATTCATCTTTTTTCAAAATTACTTTGGCTGCTTGGGGTCTTTACTATCTGTTATATTTACTATATTATAACTTTTACCACTGCTCTTTGTTTCTTAGGTGGATTCAAGTTTCTGCCTAGTATCCTTTACTTTAGAACTGAATGACTCCCTGTGATGTTTTTCTAGGAAAGGTATGCTAGTGATAAATTATCTCAGTTTTAATTTAACTGGGAATATATTATTATTTCCTTCATTTTTAAAGGAGAGTTTTACTGGAAATAGAATTCTTGGTTGACAGTCTTTTCTTTTAGCACTCTGAGTATGTTAGCCTACTGCCTCCTCACCTTTATGGTTTTTTGTGGAAGTCAGCTGTTAATCTGATTGAGGATCTCTTGGACATAATGAGTCTCCTTTTTCTGCTTTCAGAATTCTCTCTTTGTCTATAGCATTAGATAGTTTGATTATGATGTGTCTGGGACAATTTGTGGAACTTCTTGGATGTGTAAGTTAATATTTTTGCATCAGATTTGTGATGTATTCAGCCATTTCTCTTTACATATTATTTGTGTCCCCCTTTCTCCTTTCTTCTGAGGCTCTCCTCATGCATATGTTGGTAAGCTTTACAGTGTCCTACAGGTCTCTTAAGTCTCTGTTCATTTTTCTTCATTATTTTTTTCCACACCTTAGACAGGATAATCTCAGTAAACCTGTCTTCAAGTTAACTGGCGCTTACTTCTGCCTATGGAAATCTACTGTAGAGCCTATCCAGTAAACTTTTATTTCAGCTATTGTACTTTTAACTTCAGAATTTCTGTTTGGTTCTTTTTTCTATAATTTATGTTCCTTTATTATATTCTCTACTTAGTAAGACATCTTTCTCATACTGGCCTTTAATTCTAAAGACATGGTTTTATTTAATTTTTTGAACTTGCCTAAAAGAGAACTCTGAGAGTTCATTATTCCACCACTTTTGCTGTCTCCTAGATCTCTTTATCTTCTTCAAACATCGTTTTAATATTTTGTGTGATGAAATGGAAGAACATATAAAGCACATATAGTGCACGTGGCAGTGGTTGCTTCAAAAGCACTGTGCAGCTATTTGAGTTGAAACTCAAGTAGCCAGTTTTATCATAGAATACCATTGTTTATTGACAGACTACCAGTTTTATTAAGACATGAGTAGTTTACAGATATTTTCTTGAAAAGGAATAAAGTTAATCTGTCATTTCAAGGAAAACAACGGACAGAATTTGATGCCAATGATAAATTTCAAGCTCTCAAGCAAAAAATAAGAAATAGGGAAAACGTGTATCTATCACTGTGAATTTCACAGATTCCCAGTACTTATGTTTTCCTGATAAGTAACATTATGTTTTCCTGATGATGTTAACAAATGTAATTTTTGACATTAAGTAATGAGCTATATCAGTGCTTGGAAGACCTGCATAGTTCCATAAAACAGTATTTTCAGAATGATCAATATGTGGTGTTAATAAAATCATGTATAGGTAAAAGAGCTATGAAAGTATAAAATAGACCAATAGATTTTAGCATAGAAGTACAAAAAGTTCATTGAGATAGATTCAGTTTTCACATAGAAACTAACCTTTAAGAAACTACCACTAGAAATGTCAGGTATAGGTGGTGGGGGATGGAGGCAGCAAACCACCTTGCCATGACTGTACCTATGCAACAATCTTTCATGGTCTGCACATGTATCCCAGAATCTAAAGTACAATTAAAAAAAAGAAACTACCACTTATCAAGTTTTGGTATAAGGTATAATATGACAGAAGAAAACCCATAATTATTTGAAAAAGACGACTTAAATACTTTTCTTTTTTCCCACTACATATATGAGGCTGAATTTTCTTCACAACCACTTGAATACAAAAACAAATAAGAGAATTTAGCTGTCATATATTAATCCAGACATTACAGAAATGTATGAAAGTGTAAAACTGGGTCACCCTTTTCATTAATTTTTTTGTTTTTGAAAATATAGTTAATTTTTATAAAAATAGGTAAATTAACATATATATAATGGATTTGTTGGTACTTTAAAGCAATTGACACATGAATAGTTTTAAAATTTGTTTTGGTTTCTACTATAGTAAATATCAAAAGTTGGCTGAGCACAGTGGCTCACACCTGCAATTCCAGCACTTTGGGAGGCCAAGGCAGGCAGATCACTTGAGGTCAGAAGTGCAAGACCAGCCTGGCCAACATGGTAAAACTCCATCTCTACCAAAAACACAAAAATTCATTGGGTGTGGTGACACAAACCCGTAGTCCCAGCTACTTGGGAGGCTGAGAGGCAAGAGGATCACTTGAACCCTAGAGGCAGAGGTTGCAGTGAGACAAGATCATCCTACTGCACTCCAGCCTGGGTGACAGAGTGAGACTCCGTCTCAAAAAAAAAAAAGGTTATAATTCTCATAAACAAAAATGTTTAAGACCTTTAATAGTATTTAAAAGTGCAAAAGGATTCTGATTCTGAAGAGTTTGAGAACCAGTATGCTAGGTTTTCTAATTAAAACCCTTAATCACCAATGGGGGACCAAGTGAACAACAAAAAGGTAGCTATGGTTTAGCACTTAATTCAGTTTCCCATATTTAGTGCCAGTATTTTTGTTTGACCCATATCCAAAATCTGCTCATTCACACAAGCAAGATGGTCAGAATTATTTAATCTGCAGAGAATATTTTAGGTTTACCCTCTATGCTACTTGAATAGTCATGCTCCTTCTTTCTCATGGCCTTTGCACCAGGTTACTGCTTCTGTCTGGAGAGCTCTCCTACCCCTTCTCCTAACAATTCTTATTTATTCTTTGAATATCAGTTCAAATTTTACTACCTCAGGTAGTAAAAGCCTTCCCTGACCTATGCCTTCCAACCTCTTAAATTTTCCAGATTTGATTAATTTCTCTCATAGTTTCATCCACTTTCCTTTCATAACATGTATCTCAATTGGTAATTATGATTTTTCAGATGATTTAATTATTGACTATCCCCTCTCTAAAATTAAGTTCCATAAGGGCAAGTTTCTTTTTTGCTTACCATTTTATCCTCAATATGTATCACAGTGTTTGGCAGTATAGATATACAGAGTGAGTCAATTATTTTTGAATATGAAAAACACATGCTGAAGCAAGTGAGAGTACATTTTATTGATTATTCCATCATTTTAAATAATTTTTCAAATTACCAACCATGAGCTGAGAGATCTGTTGAAAATAGTTTCCATTATACAAGCCTTCAAGTAAAAAGACATCTTCACAGTATAATGACTCTGAAATAAATTAAATTGTTTGTTTCACTTACACAGTTGCCATTTCCCAGAACCTTCTCCCAACTCATGCTTCATTGTTCTAAGATTTTTTTTTAAAGAATCACAAAAAAAATACTTTTACTAATGGTTATGCTGAGTCTTTTTCTAAAAATATATTTTATTAAATGCAAGAAGAGATTGATTTCATTCTGTATTATTTATTTTGGGACTCATGGTACATTTTCCAACTTCAGAAATTGTTTTTAAAACCGCAGAAGTATCAGATTAAATTAATGTGGTGACTACCTCAGGACAGTAATATTTTATTCTATTCCTTCCAAGAATGTAACTGTTAAAAATTACTACAGTTATTTATTCTTCACTTTACAATTTATTAACTGAGAGGATCATATTTTATTCTCTTCCATTTGAAGAACTTTATGTGTGTCTTTTCAGGCAACAGAAACAAATAGTTTTTCATTTGAGGACTCTAGACTCTGGTCCTGTTTTAATTAGGAGACCTTTGAGATTTGGATGAAGGTGGCATATTGTCCTTCCAGATAGCCAGGCAGTATTTGCAAAATCTGTCTAACTGTAGGAGTTACAGACCCCCTTCAGATAATAAGCCTGGTATGCTTTAAAAGCAGTGCTTTCAGAATTTGCAGTGTCTACTGTAGAGCACTCAGTGTTGATCTTATTGCTGATCTCAAATGGTTTTGTTTTACACAGAAACAAATGGATATGAATGCTGCTATCCAAGCCTTGATTGAATCAAATACTGCCCTACAGATGGAGGTAATATATCTGGTTTTACTTATATTGGCACTGTGTCTCGATATACCAATTAAACAGAAAAACTTTTTGGAGGCCAAAATGTGACATTATCTCAAAGATTATATTTAAAACAGATTGAAAATGTGAAACCATTTTCAAGGACAAAGTAAGTGATTTTAGTATAATTAAACAGAAATATATGCCTAGGATGTTTTGTAAGAAAAACATTTAAATCAAAAATGTAATACTGTTAAAGGATTTATTTGTAAGGAATTTGGTACTATCCAAAAAAGTAGTTAAATGAGGTTAGCCATGTTTCTTAAAATGAGATATATGTATTATCACTACTCATTTATCTTATTTAAACTCTAATTATTCAATGTATAATTTAAAAAACATCATACAGTAGGCATAAGCAATTCTTATGTTAGCTTTAAAACTAAACTTGCAAGTGTGAATTTAATCTTTTTAAAAGATTAAGGTTAATAAAGCATGCACATATGTCTATGCTTCAATATAAACTGTTCTTTACATTCTACTCCCAACTTACTACACACAGTAGAAACACATTTTTCTCCTTGCTTGGCTCATGTTGGTCCTTAGGAGTTTTTTGCTTATGTAATTCTTATGATGACTTGGCAGAGCTACCAGAATACTGAAGTGACTTTAATTGACCACAGTGAAGAGATATTCAAAACCCTGAACTATCTTAGCAATTTATTGCACAGCATCAAGAATCCTCTTGGCACACGAGATAACCCAGCACGAATCTGCAAAGATTTACTGAACTGTGAACAAAAAGTATCAGATGGTAAGTTCTTGGTTACCTCGAACTCTGATGTCAAATTTCATTCCATCAAGTCAGTGTGTTTGAGATTTGTAATGTGTTCATTACAAATCATAGTTAGTTTGATAAAACCCTGGCAGAAGCCATTTTAATGTCATCAAGCATAAAATACTCTAAGAGGGAGACATGCTTCTGATGTCATCCACCCCTGGCTATATCATTTGCTTACATTTTATATTTGGAATACAGCACATTCATATTAAAAATTAACATATGTAGGCTTGGACCTTTGCATTAACAGACAGTAACACCCGTCACAACTTGGTAAGTCAGGACTACCAAAGTTAACAACATAAATAAATGTATTATAGAATCTCCTTCATCTTACTCCCTAAAAGTATCTTTTTTAAAATACAAAACGGAATTTAAATGTCTCATTCTTAGAATTGATGAGCATGAAGATGGGAGTGGTTTGTCATTCTTGGAAGTTTCTCATCTCTACACAGATGCCCCAGTTTCTTTAGCCAGAGGTGCAAAAATGAATTTAGATTATAACAATCGAAGAAAGGTTTTAAATCAAGAAGAGTAAGTCATCAGTTAAACAGGGGAAACCCTGTCTGCCACAAACTCTAATTTTAACACAATGACACGTTTGAAAAAATGTGTGACTTGAAAAATGCTGATGTAAAAAGTGCTGATTTGAAACAGCTATGTTATGTTATTCTGTGGTCATTTTGTTTATACATATGCATATGTCTCACATACATGCACTCTCACACACAAACACATACATATGCACATGTCCAAAACATCTGCTTCTATTCCAGAACTTCAATGAAAACATTCATTTTGTTTATATTAATAAAACACTTCTAAAGATATTTTCTGCCCTAGATTAATATAAAAACTGAAATAATACTTACAATTGTAGCTGCCTGTAATACTTCTCAACTTGATTCTTTCCCATATTTGAGGGCATAAAAATGCAACTCTATAGAATTGAAAGTAATAGATACATTGTAAGATATATAAAATTAGTAGATAATTCAAAATCTACCTCCTCATAAGAGAAATAACTAAATGGTGTGGGTTATGCAATATTCAAAAGATCTTTATGCCCCCAAATACTTTCATCACTAGGATATGATAAGTGCTTTAGGGAAAAACAAAACAGCAGGGAAGGGGAATTTGATAGGAAGTAGAGCACAAGATATATCAATTTTTAAATAGAATGATCAAATAAGGCATCTATGAGAATGTGACATTTGGGTGATATCAGAAGGAGGTAAGAGAGCAAGCCACAAGAAATCTAGATAAAGAGCTTTCCAGGCACAAAGAACAAATGCAAAAGCCCTGAGCCTTTGAGTGTACCTAGCATGTTTTAGAATTAGCAAGTAAGCCAGCATGAATGAAAGACAGTGCATATGGGGGAGAATGGTAGGAAGTTAAATTAAAAATATCAAAAAGTCAGATTGTACAGGACCCTTTAGAGACTACTCAGAAGTCTCTAGCTTGTACTCTTAATAAGATGGGAAACCACTGGAAATTGCTGAGCAAAGAAGTGACATAATTTGGCTCGGATTTTTAAAATATTATTCTAGCTAATATGTTGCAAATATAATGAGGAAAACGGGGTAGAGGTAGGGAAACCAATGAGAAGGATATTGACATAATCTAAGAGAAATGATGGTTGGTTGGACTAGAGTTGGTTACAGGGGAAGTGGTAAAAAATGGTTAGATTCTTGAATATGTTTTATGCCTAGTGTTCCATTATTGGAATGCTAAGCATATGGGAGTTACTTATATCCTATTGCTTAAGGTCATCACCAAGGTCTGATTGCAAAAATTTAAAAAAAAAAATGCAACCTCAGGCATAAATGGGTTAAGATAGAGCCAGCAGTTTTTGTTGATGGATTGGATGTGAGCTATAAGAGAAATAGAATGGTAAAGGATGACTCTTAAGATTTTGTTTTTTGTTTTTGTTTTGTTTTGTTTTTACTGTAGAAGGGTGGGATGTTGTTAATTGGAGATGCAATTTTGAAGAAAAGATCAGGAGTTAAGTTTTAGATATATTTAGTTTGAGGTGTCTCTTAGGCATTCAAGTAAGAATATCAAGTAGTTGACTACTGAAGTTCAAGGTCAAGAGGAAGGTCCTAGGTAAGGGTAAAAATTATGAAGTCATTCACATTTAATTGGTATTTAATGTCTTGAGACTGCTTAAGAATACCTAGATAGTAAATAAAGGAAAAAGTGAGGTCTAAAAACTGGATCCTAGGGCTTTCTAATGCTTAAAGATCAGGAAGGCAAGGGGGAACTAGCACAGAAAACTAAGAAAAGCTATCACTGAGATAAGAGGAAAACTAGATAAATGTGGTGTCCTGAAAATCAAGCAAAGAAAATATTTGCCAATGGAGGAAGGAAGGAATCAACCAGGTCAATGTCAAGTAAAGCCACGACTTAGAAAGACTACTGAATTTAGCAATGCAGACATCAGTGAGGACCTTCATCAAGAGCAGTTTAGAGGAATGGTAGTAATTAAAACAATCAGATTGTAAGAAGAAAGGATAATGCTAGGAACTTTTCATTCCCAGTAATGAAGCAGGTAATTCATATTACCTGGCTAAATTAATTTTTTAAGTTAAAAGCATAAAATAAATAACAAACAGCAATAAACTTTCAAGCTAAGACTTTAAAGGAGACAGCAGAAAGTGAACCCAACACTTGGAGGTACTTGTGCCCTCGGTATGTTGAGAAGCTTGGTGACTTCATGGAGGTAGGGGTCAAAAGTTAGAATCTGTGGCCCACAAAAGGTGAGGACTTAGGCTTTCAAAAGCCTGCATTCCAGTAGTAAACTGGAAGAATATGAACATTTATACAGACTGCAGATTTGCTTCACATCATCTGGATAGCTCAGAAAATCCCAAACTTTGAACTTGTATTAAAATGGTTCCAAACTGTTGGCACTCATACATAGCTGTCAGAAACAAACAAAAATCTTCTATAAAAGATAACATTATTCTAGACTCAAATTATTTCCACAAATAATTTCAAAAATGCAGTGCCCAGCACACAATTAATGACAACCAAACACACAAGTTGATAAAATACCATTAATGAGAACTAATAGAAAGAGCAGACAATGAAAGCAGACTCAAAAGAGAGGATAGAAGAAGTAGAATTTAAATCTACAAGTATAATGAACAAGATAAGTCTTCTATAGGAACAGTTTATTCACTATAATAAGAGAGAAAGCAGGCCAGGTGCAATGGCTCCTGCCTGTAATCCCAACACTTTGGAAGATTGAGGTGGTTGGATCACATGAAGCCAAGAATTCAAGACCAGCCAGGCCAGCATGGCGAAACACCATTTCTACCTACAAAAATTGCCACGCATGGTGGAATGTGCCTGTGGTCCCAGCTACCCAGGAGATTAAGGTGGGAGGATCTCCTGAGCCTATAGGGGGCGGAGGTTGCAATGAGCTGGGATCATGCCACTACACTCCAGCCTGGGCAACAGATCAAGAGCAAAATTCCTATTTAAAAAAAGAGGGGGGGGGGTATAATATATGTGTACAAACACAGACAGGTGAGTAGATATGATAGTGGGAGCATATATAAGTTATGTAAGTTTTCTTCAGATTCCTTTAGTTGTCTCAGTGAAATTGGAAGGTTATCAGTTGAGGATAAGAATGAAGGAATAGGTATAAGATAGTTAACTATCTTAGTGATAGATAGAGGCTTTAGAGACACATTTGATTTTGAAGTGAAGCCCATCCCAACAGTTGTGTTTTTCTCCTGCCACTCTTTTTCTGTGCAGATATAGGCACAGGTTAGGGAGAAACTTATGTAGGATTGAGGGTTTATAAGACAAGTAGAGTGAAATGAGGCAGGGAAAGGGTGTTAAGGACGTTTATAAGGACCTAACTATAGTAAGGAACTGTGAGTTTTTAAGCTGGGTAAGGAAGGAAGTGAACATATGATAATGAGAGACAATGAAAAAGTGATAATAGGTCCTGATGAAACTGAAGAATTATCAGAGTTAGGACACAAGAGGGAATGAACTGGAAAGAGAAGAGAAATGAAATTATGGAGGAGATGCAGTTGGTAATAACAAAAGCCAGGATATGGCTTGGAAGTTAATGGTTAAAGTAAGGTATGAGGGTAGGGGAAGAGTACAAGATCATTGGCAGAAAAGTAAGAGGCTTGGGGGGATACAATTCAAGGAACTGAGAGGCCAACATCTGTGTGGATTTAAAATCACCAAGATGTAGGTCATAAATAAATTTTCTGAAAGTGATAGTAAGCTGAAATCGTCAAAGAAAAACAGAAGATGGTTACACCAGGAGGGAGTAATGAGTGATGTAATGTGATTATAGTAATTTCAACATGGAGTGTTTTTAGGGAGAAAGTGGAAAGAGTGGTCTGGAAATAGCAACAAAGAGCAAGAAAGATGCCTTCCCACCTTCAGGCACAACACTGTAGAGGCTACAGGAGAAGCAGTGTCCTCAGAGAAGAGCTAGTTTTGAGTCAGAACATTTAGGCTCACAAAAGACCTGTCACGGTATAGGACTTTAATTCTAGCTCAGCATAGCTTGAAAGAAATTATGGAGCCTCTTCCAGTTCATCATTATAGAACACAACACCTGAATTCAAAGCACTTTACCCCATATAACAATAAAAATTTGCTTGATGGAAAACCTTTCATAAAGAATTTTTTTATTATTAGCTAATGTAGTAGTAGGATAGTATCTCTTGGAATACAAGAGAGGTGAAAGAAGATATGTGTTTACTCGATTAGGTAAGACTGGAAGCCCAAATAAGATTCTGATGAAAAATTCAGCTGCACTTTCTACAAACTTTATGAAATATTCAAAATTCTGAAGAAAAAGGACTAGGAATGGTGGACCTCCTTCACCCCTTTCTTCTAATATTTCAATATATCAGTGGTTCTCCAGATGTGATCCCTGGACCAGAATTAGATACTGTTAGAAATGCAGATTCTTAAGCCCCACCCCAGACTTAATAAATCAGCAACTCTCAGGGGTATGGACCAGCTGTGTGTGTTTTCGTGATGGTTGATGCACACGAAAGTTTGAACACTGCTGCAACTGAGGACCATTTCTACCCTTTGAGCTACCAGTTCAACAAGTAAGAATTTTGAAGGATTAGTAGAATAGTTAAGGGGAGAATTTTTTTTTATCATACTTTAAGTTCTGGGGTACATGTGCAGAATGTGCAGGTTTGTTACATAGTTATACACATGCCATGATGGTTTGCTGCATCCATCACCCCGTCATCTGCATTAGATATTTCTCCCAATGCTATTCCTCCCCTAGCCCCCTGTCACCCAACAGGCCCCAGTGAGTGATGTCCCCCTCCCTGTGTCCATGTGTCCTCATTGTTCAACTCCCACTTGTGAGTGAGAACATGTGGTGTTTGGTTTTTGTTCTTGTGTTAGTTTGCTGAGAATGGTTTCCAGCTTCATCCATGTCCCTGCAAAGGACACAAACTCATCCTTTTTTGTGACTGTATAGTATTCCATGGTGTATATGAGCCACATTTTCTTTATCTATTATTGATGGGCATTTGGGTTTGTTCTAAGTCTTTGCTGTTGTGAACAGTGTTGCAGTAAATATATGTGTATATGTGTCTTTATAATAGAATAATTTATAATCTTTTGGGTATATACCCAGTAATGGGATTGCTGGGTCAAATGGTATTTCTAGTTCTAGATCCTTGAGGAATCACCACCTTATCTTCCACAATGGCTTAACTTATTTACACTCAAGGGGAGACTATTTGAGGATGTTTTGGAAGTTAGAGGAAGCTCTGGATGAGCTAGAGGAATCTTTGCTATGAAGTAAAAGTAGAATTAACAAGGACTTCTACCTACTGTAGAAAATGACATTTGACAAAAACTGTTGAATTTTCTTCTTTTTTAATGCAGGAAAACAGGGCAGCCTTATTCAAAAATTTCTGTCGTTTGTATTTGGAATAAGATGCTATTTTAATATTCTCAATCTATTAGTCTGGAATTAGACACAAGCCCATTGCTTTTCAGTCTGAGTATTTTCTGCAGTCTGAGTTTAGGCCCAGTTTTATTCTCTTGGGCACTCAGTGGAAGCAAAGACTGGTAGACTTTCACTAGCTATAGGGACTTCAGTTTTTCCCACTGAATGATAGAGTGGGAAAATCTGAAAGAGTACGAAAATGATAAATATTTAATTGTATGTTTTTCTTTTTGAAAACAAAAATGTTTTCTTATTTTTGTTTTACTTATCAGTAGTATACATAAAGATATATTTTTCCTCAAAAGATCAAAGTTGTTTCCATTTTAAAACAAAATGTTCATTTTAAACTCTGTAATGATGTGTAACAAATACACACATATACTACATTAACTTCAACTTTTCTATTAACTATGTAATAATTCACTTTTAGTTGCTGAGCACATCTTCTTATTTGTAGAATGAAACAATCAATTCAGCTATTCTATCATTTTTATTAAAATTATGAAACACCCTTAAATTGACAGTTATATGAAAAATACAGCATTTTTATTATCAATTTTACATAATGCTTGCAGCATCTATTCATTCACTAAATATAAAAATATTTATAATCTTCTAAGTTTTTTACAGGTAATACTATGATAATATGTATTTGAAGTATCATGATAATTTATAAGGATGTGGTTGGACGCAGTGACACATGCCTGTAATACCAGCACTTTGGGAGGTCAAGGCAGGCAGATCACTTGAGGTCAGGAGTTCAAAGCCAGCCTGACCAACATGGTGAAATCCCATCTCTATTAAAAATACAAAAATTAGCCAGGCGTGGTGGCACATACCTATAATTCCAGCTACTTGGGAGGTTGAGGTATGAGAATCACTTGAACCCTGGAGGCCAAGGTTACAGTGATCCAAGATCATGCCACTGCACTCCAACCTGGGTAACAGTGTGAGATTCTCCCTCAGAATTAAAAAAAAAAAGTATAAGGAGTATGGCATTTAATAACTTTATGTTTCACTCTAAATTAATAGGAAAATACTGGATTGATCCAAATCTTGGCTGTCCTTCAGATGCCATTGAGGTTTTCTGCAATTTCAGTGCTGGTGGCCAGACATGCTTACCTCCTATTTCTGTAACAAAGGTATGTTACTGAATTTTAGAATGTGGTTGTTACGTTGCACAGTATCAGTGAAAAATTATTTTTAAAATTCCGTCCCTTTAAATTATTATGAATTTTAAGAATGAAAGCAAAGATTAATTCTCTATCATGTATGACAAATAAAGTGTTTTTTTTTAAACTAGTCACAGTAAATCTTGATACTTTGTGTCTTTTTATGATTTGGCTTAGTTTGACTTACTCTACTGATCATGGTTTTTTAATTCCTTTAAAAGTTCTGCAACATATGCTATGTTTTTATGCGTACACTCACATTAGCAATTTCCTAAACAGCTGTAGTGTTTGTAACCAGTAATCCATTTCCTGAAGTTTTGCTGAAAATTATATTGTTATCATTAAAAAAATTTTGCCACAAATCTTGCCATTTATGGTTATTAGGCACACAATGACCTTTCTTAAACATCCACAGAATACTACTAAAAACTTCCTCCATGAAAAATTCTATAAACCAAATGTTTAGAATGAATGCATGTTAGTTTGTTAAATTAACATACATTATAACTCTGGGAGTTATAACAAATACTTATAAAACTTAAATCCTAGCTGTACCTATAACATATATTGAAACCAAAACTATGTTTCTTTCTTTTTCTGATTAAACCAGCTTGATATATGATCAAGAATTTCTCTTTGACAAAGAACTGATACATGTGCCTATTGTGTGTTTTGTTCATGAGAAAAAGACAGCAGATAAAATTCAGTCTCTTTAGCTGCTTATTATTGAACTGCCCTCTCCTCCTAAAACACCTCTCTTCATTAACCAGGACATTCCATCGATTTATCTTAATAGGCATTCATCAATATTACCCCTGAAATAGAAGAGGGAAGGATTCTTCCATTCCTAGGGAATCCATGAACCTCTAGTAAAGAGCAGGATGATAGTCCTATTTCCAAACTATCCCTATCATCCTCCTCCTTCCAGTGGAAGTTGGCCCAGGATTATCATAGAAGGAAAGAAGATGGGGCTGTGTGAGCTGTGCAAAGGAAACAGGAGGATTGGGAAAGCAGCACTCTAGTTCTTTCCATGACTGAATCACTTCTCCCATTTCTTCGATTCATAAACTCAACCCCAGGAAGACAAGAGAAATGCTGGGGTGAACAGTAGACTTGGAATCAGGGACTGGGGTTCTAATCTCTATTCCTCTATTAACCTAGGGAATAAAACTGTGATCTGCCAGAGGGCCTGCTCTGTGCCAGGCACAATGCTAGGTAAATTACATTTGTCATTTTTAATCCTCATAACAACCATGCCAGATTGATGTTATACCTCACTACTGACAGGGAAACTACGGCTCAGAAAGCTTAAATATTTTTGCAAGTTTCTGATTCTGATCTGTAAAATTAAGGAATTGGATTACCCAAATTCTAATTTTCCTTATTATCTTTCCATGTATATGCCCTTCTTTTGCCTTTCCTCTCATTTTGATTTTTTTTCTGTTTTTCTTTTTTGTTCTACATTACCTCATAATTGATATTTTTCTAACTTTATGCTCGGAAGTTAGCATAAATTCCTCAGTAGGAACCATTTCTGTTCACTTACATTATGATCGTATCCCTCCTTGAATAATGCTAAAATAATAATAGTAACGTCTAGAGTTGTAGAAAAATCTGCCTTCCTATTCAAGCCTAGGAAACCTGCAGTCAGTTTTCTTAAGTCTGATATTGTTTATGCATTCATTCATTCAATAAATTTTTATTGACGATTCACTGTGTGACTTAAACTACATGCTAGCAACACAAAGAATAGAATTCTGTCCTTTTCCTTTAAGGTTCTGAAAGTTAAAATTACTCAACCAAATTATTGTTACAACTTGTAACTCATCTTTGGAAACTCTCATAAAAAAATCTCAAAGGCAGAGACAGAATTTCAGATTTTTATTAAAAAAAGTATAAAAGCATTAATCAAAAGCAAATTATTACTACATTTTAGGTAATTTGAAAATTATTTTTATTTTATTAATATTATATGTAGTCGCCTGATGATATGCTGAAGCCAGTTCATACAGGCTCAGGAAAGCCAATTATGTACATTTCTTCCCATTGCCATGTTCAGTGACATCACCTTGGTAGCCTGACTTCAGCCATAATGGGAGTGTTTCTACCATAGGAGTCAGGAAATACTATAAATCAGGTATGTTTTTCCCCAAGAGCCAGTGGTTAAACATTTACCAGCACACCATTGACTAGCGCTTCAGTTCCAAGGAAAGGAGCTTTCTTGAGGCTGCCGCTGAATGACTTTCCTCAAGTTTTCCTGAAATGTTAGGTTTCTCAATTGCCACGTTATAACCTTCATATTGTTTCTATGGCATTAGTTGGAGTTTGGAGTTGGCAAAGTCCAGATGAACTTCCTTCATTTACTGAGTTCAGAAGCCACCCATATCATCACCATTCACTGTCTAAACACCCCGAGGTGGACAAGCACACAAACAAGTGGCCCAGGATTGCCTATTGGTTTCAAGGGATGGAATGGCCAGATTTTTAAAGTAAATACTCTACTTGAACCTAAAGTGCTTTCAGATGACTGCAAGGTAAGGAAATGGCACTTTTAGAATTGTTGAATATAAGTAATTTAAAATTGATAAAACCATAAATTAGAATAATTAGAGTAAGTCTTTAATAACAAACTGCAGATACAGAAGGGTAGTAAGTTTTAATGTGCCTGACTTGTAACTGCATTTTTCAGAATCAATCATTTGTTTATATCATACCTTATCAACTTGCACCATACCAATTGGTCTTAGATTTTTACATGCAAAACAGGTGTTAATACATAAATTTAATTTTTATTCCCTGTATGAAATAATTCTACCTGGATGGATGGATGGACAGATAGATGGTAGATAGATGGATAGATAGATAGATGATAAATAGTCAGTGCATTTGGATAAGTATTTTCATGTGTTTTCACTGCTATAACTCTGCATCTCATTATTGCATAAAAGGCAAGTTATAGAGGCAGGTAAGTTTTATTTCATTCTGTCAATCCCTATACCTGTTACCAAATATGGGTATAATTACATGTTGACTGGCCCCACCAGTCAGTATTTGAGCTGTAGCCTATTTTTTCCCATTAAAATTAAATAATGAATCCAGGCATCATGGCTTATGCCTGTAATCCCAGCACTTTAGGAGGCCAAGGCAGTCAGATCACTTGAGGTCAAGAATTCAAGACCAACCTGGCCTACATGGTGAAACCCCATCTCTACTAAGAATACAAAAATTAGCTGAGCATGGTTGGTGGTGGGTATTTGTGATCCCAGCTACTTAGGAGACTGAGACAGGAGAATTGCTGGAATCCAGGAGACGGAAGGTGCAGTGAGCCAAGATCACACCACTGTATTCCAGCCTGGGTGACAGAGTGAGACTGTGTCTCAAAATAAATAAATAAATAAATAATGGGGCAGGCACTGTGAGGCACGCCTCTAATCCCAGTACTTAGGGAGGCTGAGGTGGGTGGTTCACTTGCGGCCAAAAGTATGAGCCTGGCCAACATGGAGAAACTCTGCCTCTACTAAAAATACAAAAATTAGCCAGGCATGGTAGCACACGCCTATAATCCCAGCTACTTGGGAGGCTGAGGCACAAGGATCGCTTGAAACTGGGAGGCAGAGGCTGCAGTGAGCTGAGATTGTGCCACTGCACTCCAGTCTGGGCAACAGAGCAAAACTCTGTCTCAAAAAAAATTAATAATAATTAAATAATGGATATTACGAAAAATCCGTAATTTTAAAACACTATTTCTTAGAGCAGGTGTTGACAAACTACATTCAACAGACCAAGTCTGTCCTTCCACCTGTTTTTGTGAATAAATTTTTACTGGAACACAGCCCCCTTAATTCATTTACTTATTATCTGTGGCTGTTGTGACACTGCAGTGGCAGAGTTGAGTAGATGTGACAGAGACTGCAGGGCCCACAAAATCTAAAATATTTACTATCTGGCTTTTTAGAGAAGAGTTTGCTGACCCCTGTTTTAAAGAATAGAGTTTTCCATGTTATGTATCTATCGTTAATTATTTTAAGTAGCTTCATTTCCTGTCCTTGTGTACTGTTGAGCCCATGATTTAGTATCTCTTAACATTTCCAGGGATACTCTACTTTTTCGTAACATTCTATTTCCAGAAAAATAGTGCTTGAAAAATCATAGGCAGATAGAGTATATAGCTCTTATTATCTATATTTGAAGATATCAGCATCATCAAGACATTTATTTAACTTGTACTGTCTGGCCCAGAAACATTCTGTGACTCACTAGTGTACCTCTGAGATACAATCCAAACTTACCAACTCCATTCAGTGCTCACAACAATCAGGCCCCAACCTGCCTTTCTAGCTCAGCCCTTCACTGGCTGTCTGTTGTAAACTGTGGCCAAACTCATCTGTTACAATAATAATAGTGATAATAATATCAACAGTGCCTACTACTATTTATTAGGAGTTTGATTATATGTTAAGTGACCATGCATTATGTAAATTATTTTATTTACAATAACGTATTCTTTGTAAAGAATATATTATTGGTCCTTTTTTGTAGGTATGAAAGTAAAGGCCCAGAGAACTTGCTCAAAGTTATTTTGAGCAAAGTAATGCAGCCAATTAGAGTAATTAAAGTACAAATTTAGTTTTTAAATTGTTTTAAATAAAAGTTAAATTTAAAAATTAAATAAAATTAAAGTAATGTAGCTAATTAGATAATAGTAGTCATGAAGCTAATTAGAGGAGGAACAAGAAATCA
Organism: Plecturocebus donacophilus; assembly: GCA_004027715.1. Taxonomy (NCBI): domain Eukaryota; kingdom Metazoa; phylum Chordata; class Mammalia; order Primates; family Pitheciidae; genus Plecturocebus; species Plecturocebus donacophilus. Next base: position 37,622 of record PVKP010002063.1, read on the forward strand.
ATCCCAGGCATGCCGAACTTCAAACCCCAGGCCTCACTGTACTGCTAGTGACTTTTGATTAAAACTTTATTTAATCCTCACAAGGCTGTGAGGTAGGTTTGTATTATTCCCATTGTATATGTAGGGAAAGTGACACTACCAGAATTTCTATCAAAATCTGTCCCAGGCCAAATCCGTTAATTTAAACGCCATGCTAAGCTAATTTTCACAGCTGATTTCTACTTGCCCATTTGTTTTATAGCTTTTTTGTGGTGGTGGTTGTGTGTGTATATTTGTTTTTTAGTTTTTTGTGATGGTGGTTGTTGTGTGTGTATATATGTGTGTGTGTTTAACTTATGCCATTCATTTTTCTCTGGAATGACCTTCTATACCTCACAATCAAGTGGAAATTTTAAGCATACTTTAAAGACCATCTATATTCCAATTTTGTTTTTTTTGTCTTTTTGTTTTTTTCCTTTTTGTGGAGAACGCGGTCTCGCTATATTGCCCAAGCAGGTCTCGAACTCCTGGGCTCAAGCTATCCTCCCGCCTCTGCCTCCCTAAGAGCTGGGATTACAGGCGTGAGCCACAGCGATGAAGCTTTTCCTGAGTACTCTAGTTGGAAATGAGGAATTTAGTACTCACTACTTACGTTTTTTATATTGTGCTTTCCATAGGTGGTCTTTTTGTTGTTGTTAATTGTTTATGTTTTTATTCTCTTCAACTAGATTTATAAGCCACTAGAATTCAGAAACCAAAACTAATTTAGTCATCTTTGTATTTCACAAGCAGTGTAAGAACACTGAGGATTATGTCTTATTCAGCTATGCTAAATATACTTAGTATTCAATAAATATTGCTTAAAAGATTTGAATGAATCTAACAGTGCCTTTCACACAGAATTTTAGGTCTTCTTGTCGTACCAAGTTTATGACTTAGGCAAGTAACTTATTTTCAATGAGCTTCAATTGCCTTAGCTTTAAAATAAGGTTTGTAGCTTAAATAATCTCTGAAGTTCCTTGAAAATTTAAAATTTATATCATGATAATTCTGTGAATAAGTGAATTAGCTCCTAAATAATAGCTCCACAAAACTCATCAATTATGTTTCTCTATTGTGTCTGGTTGAACCTTAATGATAGGATATTTTATGATATATTTTTGTTCCATAGAATTTATTAGAAACAAAAGAGCATATAGTAATAAGAGAAACAGAAAGCCATGGAAGGAAGAGAAGAAAGAGGGAAACTGTATAAACAGAGAGCTACAGAATGGGGGAGAAAAAGAAACCTAAAAGATGATGGCACATAATCATGATTTTAACTATTTCTGACTGATTCTGTTTATTTTCTACCTAAAATACAAAGGTTCAAATAGTTTGTTCTCTTTTATTAAAGAAAAATATCCATCCTGAGGAATCAGTCCCAAATGAAGGAAGACAGAACAGATGGTTATTACTCATACTAGGAATATTGCAGCCTTTTAATTCATATCTAGTTCAGTGATTCACAGACAACTGAAGCAGAAACCTGGCCTTAGCCTCTGGAAGTGAAAAATTAGAACACACAATGCCATTCTAGAGACAGGAATAAGCCCAGGTTTTCAGTTAAATAATAGTAATTTTACCATTTATTGAGCATTGTTCTAGGTACTTTCTATTTATTATCTCTAATCCTTAAAATGAGTTCACATTATCTATGAAGGGCATTGTCTCCTGAAAGTGACTGCTAATAAAATACATATGAAAGTATTTTGTTCTAATTTTGCAGATTCAAGATGGCAGCTGGCATAAGGCAACATTTCTTTTTAACACCCAGGAACCTAATCAACTTCCAGTGATTGAAGTACAAAAACTTTCTCATCTCAAAACTGAACGAAAGTATTACATTGAAAGCAGTTCTGTATGCTTTCTGTAAAGTCTCTGAATTACTTCCAAATTCATGCTGTTGGTCAGGTAATTCCTGCAGAGAGAGAGATATAGACAGAAAGATGCTGTCATTATGAAATGCATGTAATAAAGCATTGGCTAAATCTTAATCTCAGGAAGAACAGGCTTCCTCCTAAGAAGGAGAAAAGGCATTTTTAAAGGACTATGATTGATAAAGTATTTAATTCTTTTAAAAATTATATTGATCTCAGCTTTCTTAGAGAATTCCCTAGAACTAAAAATTTTTAAATACGGAATTCTTCAGGGTATCTTTTATTTTTGACTGAGCACGTAGTACCCATTAGACAGCTGGAGATGCAGAGCACTATGGAGCAATACTGGCTAAAGCTTCCAAACGTGCACTGCTTCTGTCTAAAAATTACAAGCCACAGTCTAATATGTCTTATTTTCCAAAACACTAAGCTGTATTCAGGTCCCCGATGGGCATATACATGTTAGCCGGTGATACACTACCTCTTACGTGTTGCCTCTTTGTGTTGCTTGGTGCTCTTTCTTAAACAAGGTGCTTATGGCTTTCATAGACTATTTTATTTCCTTTTTCATCTTTGTCATTCTTTAAAAGTACGTGTACTGGTTACATCAAGATATGTTTTGGTTGTTAGTACTTATTTTAATTTGTTTGGTCACACACTTAATAACAAGTAAAATTATTTATGTGAAGTCCTTGTTTTATTTTAAAATTCTCTTTGTGTATATGGAATCAAAGCCAGCACATTGTAACCTGTGCTTATACACAAAAGAATTGGGAGATTTCTTTGTTTTTGTTCTATTTTTTAAATTGTTGTAAAAAATATTATAGGCCAGCTACATTTAGTAGTAGGTTTGGGGTAGAGATTGGGGGTTGTGCCATACTGTTTTTAAAATTCATGATCATCTGGAATGATACTTTGTGTATATATATTTTGTAAAGTTTTAATTCAGCAAATTTTTTTTTAAATTGCTGCTGTTTTAAATTATAAAAACTTTATATTTCTGCTTTTTAGAAATTATATGTTTTTATAGTATTCATTGATTTCTTTCATTGTACTTAAATTTAGTGTTAGTACTTAAAAAACTTTAATTTACCAGTCTTCAAAGCAACATCCAGGAAAAAAAGTCTTTTCCCATTTAAAATAGGCTCAGCCCGTTCAATGTTTCCTTGTTATCAGAGAAATATTAGTTCAATATTGAAAGAAAAATATTATACCTCTCGGTATCTAGAAAAGCTTGTTCATCCATTGTAAATATATCTGTAGCCACAGCAAACCACACTTACCTATCTATAATAAAAATGTGCTTTAAATAATTTTGAGTGGGATTTGTTTTTCTTCTTTTGTTACAATATGCTTTTACTATATGTGATAGCCCCTCTGGCATAGCCTTTCTATGCTATGTATATTTATATTGTTAAGAAATATATTTTATAAACCTGCAAAAGGATCATAGGACCTATTTCCATGACAAAAATAAACTTTTATACATATGATCAAATGATTTTCAACAAGAGTGCCAATGTCATTCAATGGAGAAAGGACAGTTATTTCAACAAATGGTTCTGGGAAAACTGTATACCCACATGCAAAAGAATGATGTTGAACCCTTACCTTATATTACATACAAAAAGTGATTCAAAATGGGAGCAAATATCTAAACAAAAGAGCTAAAACTATAAAACTCTTAGAAGGACACAGGAGAAAATCCTTCATGACATTGGATTTGGCAATAATTTCTTGGAATGATAGCAAAACATAGCAAGAGAAAAAAATAGATAAATTGGACTCTCTCAATATTAAAAATTATCTGTGCATCAAAGAGCACTATCAAGAAAATGAAGAAGCAGCCCAAGGAATATGGTAAAATATTTGCAGATCATATATCTGATAAGAGATTAATATCTAGAATATATAAAGAACTCCAGTGACTCAACAACAGAAGAACTAGCAACCCAATTTAAAGAATGGGCAAAGGACTTAAGTAAACATTTCTCCAAAGATATAGAATCGGCCAATGAATAAAAAGATGTTGGCTGGGCACAGTGGTTCATGCTTGTAATCCCAACATTTTGGGAGGCTGAGTTGGGAGGATTGCTTGAGTCCAGGAGTTCAAGACCAACCTGGGAAACATAGTGAGACTTGATCTCTACAAAAAAATTTCTAAAAATTAGCCGGGGATGGTGGCACACACGTGTAGTCCTAGTTATTTAGGAAACTGAGGCAGAAGGATCACTTGAGCCCAGGAAGTTGAAGTTGTGGTGAGCCATGATCATGCCACTGCATTCTAGCCTGGGTGACAGAGTGAAACACTGTCTCCAAAAACAAAACAAGAAGAAAAAAAAAGAGAAGATGCCCCAAATCAATAGTCATTGGGGAAATGTAGATCAAACCACCAGGAGATACAAATTCTGTGGTATAAGGCAAAAATATGTTGGTCTTTATCCCTGTTTCCTGGCACAGGGGTCCTGAGACTCCTGGAATTTTCTAAGTGAGATGAGTGTCTTCTGTTATTTATAATGAGCCCTTTTGAATCACACCTGAGTTTATGTTAATAAGGTTTTTTAGAGTGGGGCCCCTTAAGAGCCTCAGGATGGAACTGGTCCCCAGAAAGACCAAATAATTAGAGGGTTGAGACTTTCAGTCCCACTTACCGACCCCAGGGAAGAGGGGAGGGCAGGCCCTGGAGATGGAGCACTGTAAAAACTGTTGAACAGTGAGATTTAGAAAGCTTTGGGTTTGGTGAACTCATTAACTTGCTGGGAAGGTGATATACCCAGTAGGGCATGGAAGCTCTGCTCTATACTCCCCATATTTTGCCCTGTGCATCTCTTCCAGTGCGCTGTTCCTAAGTTATAATAAGCTAGTAAACATAAGTGAAGTGTTTCCCTGAGTTTTGTAAACCATTCTAGCAAACTGTTGAACATGAGGAGGGACATCATGGAAACCTACCATTTGAAGTTGGTTGGTGAGAATTATGCATGGCCTGGGATTTGCAATTGGCATCTGAAGTGGGGACTGAACCCATTAATCTGTGGAATCTGATGCTAATTTCAGGCAGTGTCAGAATTGACTTGAATTGTTGGACATCCAAACTGGCGTCTGAAGTATTTGAGAATCGGTTGTTAGTGTTGGAAAACACCCCAGAACTTTACACCCATTAGGATGGCTATTTTAAAACTAAAAGGAAAATAACAAGTGTTCTCAAAGATGTGGAAATCGAAAGCCTTGTGCATAACTTGGGAGAATTTAAAATGGTACAACCATTGCACAAAATAGTTTGGTGGTTACTTAAATAAGGGGTGTGTGTGTATTTATGTATATGTATATATCTATGTGTATGTATATATATATATAGCTTTATATACATATAAAGCTAAATGTAGAATTAACATATCATCCAGCACTTCTCCTACATCTAGGTATATACTCAAAAGAATTGAAAGCAAGGATTCAAATAAATATTTGTAGATCAATGTTTATGGGAGGTATTGTTACAATAGCCAAAAGGGATAAACAACCCAAATGTTAATAAAAAATGAATAGGTAAACAAAATGTGGTATATACATACAATAGACTGTTATTCAGCCTTCAAAAGGAATGAAATTCTGTTTTATGTTACAACATGGATGAACCTTGAAAATATTATGCTAAGTGAAATAAACCAGACACAAAAGGACAAATAGTGTATGATTCCACTTATATGAGGTACCAAGAATAGACAAATTTGTACAGACAGAAAGTTTAATAGAGGTTACCAGAGGCCAGAGGAGGTGGGAATGAGGTGGGAACTATCCCTTATTTTTTTTTGAGACAGAGTCTCGCTCTATCACCCAGGCTGGAATGCAGTGGCAAGATCTCAGCTCACTGCAACCTCTGCCTCCAGGATCAAGCGATTCTCCTGCCTCAGCTGGACTAGAGGTGTGCGCCATGACTCTGGCTAATTTTTGTATTTTTAGTAGAGATGGGGTTTCACCGTGTTCGCCAGGCTGGTCTCAAACTCCTGACCTCAAGTGATCCATCCACCTGGGCCTCCCAAAGTGCTGGGATTACAGACATGAGCCACCACGCCCAGTGAACTATCCATTTTTTAATGAGTACAGAGTTTCTGTTTGGAATGACAGTATTTTGGAGATAGATAGTGATGATGGTTGCATAACAATGTTAATATACTTACTGCTCCTAGTAATACACTTTTAAATAATTAAAACAGCCAATTTTATGTTATGCATATTTGACTGCAATTTTTAAAAATAGGGCCTTGGCAAAGATGTCTGTTTTTTCGTTTGAAAAAGATAAAAATGTTTTTAAAAAGGAGCAGAAAAGTTGAGTGTAAATTAAAGAAACCATATCCCGTCATCTAGTTTCAGTCTACATGCTATATATCCTGTTCTCCAAGAAATAATAACTTAGTTTGGATTTAAATGATTTTTCTAGAGATCATTTAAGAAACATGTAGAGGAAGAAATGCCTTGCTTTATGTTTTAAGTGTGTTCCTGGAATATCAAATTTTAAGCAAATTTCAATCAACGTAATCATAGGCAGTATAGTAGTTAAGTGTGCTATGAGGATTCACTGTGTGATTTGGGGTGTATCATGGTAGATTCATTGTCTCAGTTTCTTTGCTGTAAAATAAGGATAATACAAATACTTATCTCATTTGGTTGTTGAGTGGATTCAAAAATGGAGAAATGCTTAAAACAGTGTCTGTCACAAAGTAATCACCATAAACATTAGTGGCTGCTATTTATTGCCATCATCATCGTCATCATCACTGTTAAAGATTTAATAGTTCTACGATCATTATTACCAAAGAAGTTTGTGCTAAATCCCTTAATAAAATTATTTGTCTGTTTTAAAGCCATGCTATCCCCATAATTTGTTTTATAAATATAGATTTTTATATATTATAAAAATTAATTATTAAATATAAAGACTTTAAAAATGAAATGCAACAGAGGGTATATATAATTAAGAAAGGTGGTTTGCTTTTCTCCACATTTTAATACATTAATATAGAAATTACAGTGGTTACTACAAAGTAAATATCATGGATGTTTTCTGTAATGTGAAACCATAGCAAAGGACTTAGAGGCAGAAAACATGAATTAAGTTTCAACTCTCCCACTTAATGGTTTGCAGTACTTGGATAAATCAGTAATTCTCTGTTATTATCTTATTGGAATAGATGAGAGAGACAGTAGGTAGGTTTATAGAGTTTTGTTTTGTTTTGTTTTGTCTATATTGGGAAGTTTTTCTGGTCTGCTTGTCCTATCAATTAAATGAGAGAAGTGTGTTAAAATCTCCAACCGTGACTGTGGGTTTGCCTGTTTCTCCATTTGTTTCTCATTTTTCTTGCTTATACATGTAATTAGTTGCACTCAGATTCACAGTTGATATATCCTGTAGTGTTCTGGCCAATGTTTAACACCCAGCTCACTAAGAAGGAAGAAAGAGACAATCCCTAATTTGTTAGCATTTGCCCATTTCCATGGTGTAAATACTTGTACCATGGCTGATTTCAAGCTACAAATATGATATTACTGAACATGAAGATAGGAAGAGATAACACATTAGGTTTAACAAGCTAATCCAAGTTGACTTTAGCCCACCATTGGTATGTCATCCTGTTAGAATGATTACTCTGTCATTATGAAATATCCCTTTTATCTATAGGACTGCTTATTACCTTAATGTCTACTTTTTCTATTGTTAGTATATTTATACCAGCTTTCTTTTGGTTAGTGTCTGCATGGCATATCTTTGTCCTTTCATTTTTAACCTTTCTGCATCCTTTTCTTTATTGTGTTTCTTATAAGCAGCATGTTGTTGTATCTTTATTTTTAATCCACATTGGCAACTTTAGACTTAATTAGAGTATTTGGTCTGTTTACATTTAATGTAATTACTGTTACATTTGCATTTAAACCTGTTACTATTATTTTGTATTTATCTCGTCTCTAATTCGTTTCCTTTTTCCTCCTTTCTTGCCCTCCTTTTGGTTGGTAAAATATTTTTATTCTGTGTTTCCTCTTTTAGCTACTAGGCATATATTATTTTTATTCTTTTAGTGGCTGCCCTAGAGACAACAGTGCCTACCTTCATATCCTTGACTTTGTAGAAGCCATATAAATTAGTACTTTTCAGCTGGGTGCGGTAGCTCATGTCTGTAATCCCAGCACTTTGGGAGGCCGAGGCAGGTGGATCATTTGAGATTAGGAGTTCAAGACTAGCCTGGCCAACATGGTGAAACCCTGTCTCTACTAAAAATACAAAAAAAAAAAAAAATTAGCCAGGTGTGGTGGTACATGCCTGTAATCCCAGCTACTTGGGAGCTGAGAATTGCTTGAACTCAGGAGGTGGAGGTTGCAGTGAGCGGAGATTGTACCACTGCATTCCAGACCAGGTGATGGAGTGAGACTCTTCAGACAATACAAGCTGAGATTACAACACTGCACTCCAGCCCAGGTGACAGAGTGAGACTCCGTCTCAAAAAAAAAACATTAGTCACTTTTCAGACAATATAAGAATATTACTACATTTTAATTCCATTTATCTCTTCTTGACATTTTGTGGTATTACTCTCATGTATTTTTATTATACATGTATTTAAAACCCTAAGTATTTTAAACTGATTGTTCATTTAGTTTTTTCTGCCTATTTATCATTTTCTATGCTTTTGTGTTGTTTTAAAAAATGTTTATTGATATGTAACAGTTGTACATATTTTGGGGATACATGTAATATTTGGGGGATACATATAATATTTTGATATGTGTTTACAGTGTATAATGATTAAATTAGAGTAATAAAAATATCACCTCAAACATTTATTTTTCCTTTGTGTTAGAAACTACTATTTTTAGTTATTCGAGGAACTTCTATATTGTTTTCCATAATGGCTGTCCTACTTTACATTCCCACCAACAATGTATGAGCATTCCCCTTTCTCTTCATCTCTTTGCCAACATTTATTTCTTTTTTATAACCATTCTAAATGGGATAAGATGATGTCTCATTGCAGTTTTGTTATGCATTTCCCTGATGATTAATGATGTTGAGAATTTTTTCATATACCTGTTGGCCTTTTGTATATCTTTAATTTTTTTCTTCTTTTTGCTTGTGAAGACTTTCCAGACCTTTTGTATATCTTTAGAGAAATATCTATTCAGATCTTTTGCTTAATTTTAATAGGATTATTGAGTTTTTTGCTACTGAGTTGTTTAAGTGCCTTAAATATTCTGGTTATTAGTCCCTTGTTAGTCAGATAATTTTCAAGTATTTTCTCTCATTCTGTGGGTTGTCTCTTCACTTTTTGTTGATTGCTTCCTTTGCTGCACAGAAACTTTTAGGCTTGATGTAATCCCATCTGTGTATTTTTTAATTGTATTATTATTATCTGCCACTGAGTTGTTTGAATCCCCTATATAATCTGGTTATTAGTCCCTTCTTAGATGGATAGTTTTCAAATATTTTCTCCCATTCTGTAAGTTGTCGCCTCACTTTTTGTTGATTGTTTTCGTTACTGCATGGAAGCTTTTAGGCTTGACGTAATCCTATCTGTGTGTTTTTGCTTTGTTACCTGTGCTTTTAAGGTCTTACTCCAAAAATCTATGCTTTTCTTTCCTTCATTACCATGCTTTCAGCTGGGATAATTTGCCTTCTGGTAGAGAACCTCCTTAAGTATTTCTTTTAATGTGAATCTGCTGGTAAAAAATGATCATCATTTTTTTGTCTGAAAATTATTTCCCTTGTCTATGGGACATTTTTACTGGGTATAGAATTGCAGATTGTCATTTATTTTCTTTTAAAGATGTTATTGTATTGTCTTCTAGCTTCCATCATTTCTGTTTAAATATCAGCTTAAAGTTTTATTTATGTATTTTATTTTTCTTTTTGAGACAGTCTCATTCTGTCATCCAGACTGGAGTGCAATGACACGATCTCAGCTCACTGCAACCTCCACCTCCTGGGTTCAAGCAATTCTCCTGCCTCAGCCTCCCCAGTAGCTGAGATTACAGGCGTCCACCACCACACCTGGCTAATTTTTGTATTTTTAGTAGAGACAGTGTTTTACCATGTTGGCCAGACTGGTCTTGAACTCTAGACCTCAGTGATCCACCTACCTCAGCCTTGCAAAGTGCTGGGATTACAGGTGTGAGCCACTGCTCCTGGCCAAAGTTTTATTTACTTATTTATTTTTATTTGAAGAGATTGTGTCTTTTTCTTTGCTTTTAGGATATTTTTTTTTTTTTTTTTTTTTTTTTTTTTTTTTTTTTTTTTTTTTTTTTTTTTTTTTTTTTTTTTTTTTTTTTTTTTTTTTTTTTTTTTTTTTTTTTTTTTTTTTTTTTTTTTTTTTTTTTTTTTTTGTCCTTGGTTTTGAATAGTCTTACTATGATATACTTAGGGTGGATTTGTGTGTAATTATTTGCTTGGAATTCAAAGAGCTTTTTTAATCTGTGACTTGATCTTCTCATGTAAACTTTGGACAATTTTTGCTGAGAGTTTCTTCAAATATTACTACTATTGATTCAATTGTTCTTTGCTTCTAGAACTTTACACACACATATTTGAAATATATTTACTTTGTCACATATATCTCTTAGGCCCTTCTGTATACTTTTCATCTTTTTTCTCTTTATGCTTTAGTTTATCTTTTCTATTTTTACTGACTTATCTTTCAGTTCACTGACCCTATTTTTGCTATGTCTAATGTGCTGTTAAACTCACCTTTGAGTTCTTAATATTAGGAATGGTAATATTTCTTTTTCTTTTTTTTTTGAGACAGAGTCTGGCTCTGTCAGCCAGGCTGGAGTGCAGTGGCACAATCTTGGCTCACTTTGACTTCTGCTTCCCAAGTTCAACTGATTCTCCACCTCAGCCTCCTGAGTAGCTGGGATTACAGGCATGTGTCACCATGCCCAGCTAATTTTTGTATTTTTTAGTAGAGATGGGGCTTTGCCATGTTGGCCAGACTGGTCTTGAACTCCTGACCTCAGATGATCTACCTGCCTCAGCCTGCCGAAGTGCTGAGATTACAGATGTGAGCCACTGTACCCAGCCAGAAATTGTAATTTTTCAATTCTAATGTTTTCATGTCATCTTTTATGGAAATCTTCCATCCTATTTATCATTTATTGAGCATAATGTTCACAGTTTACTTAAGGTCCACATTTGATTATTCCAACATCTACATGTCCTAAAGGACTACTTATATTGTCTATTTTTTCCTTATAGCTTCTGGTCACTTGATTTTTGTCTTCTGACATATTTAATAATTTTTTGTTAAGTGTAAGATATTATACGTACAAAAAATTGCAGAAGCTCCGAGTGACAACAAATCCTTCCCAAGAGGATTTAATTTCCTTTTGGCAGACAGTTGGATCCAATCAGTGATTTAGATAGTTCAAGACTGGACTTTAGACCTTCAGAGAGCTGCTCTATTTCTGGTTTCATGGGATAGCCCTTCAGGTCTCTCAACTGAATGCCTTGGATGGTTACAAAGACCTTGTTGCCCCTGAACTCGTTTCATTTTCACCTTTTCTCCACTTCCCCACCTCAGCAGTCTTTAAAACTTCCAAAAGCTCTCTGATATGGATTTTCTGTCCAGCAATTTCTCCCAGCAAAAAAGTGCTGGAGAAGGTCCAGTTTACCTCAGTGTACTTCCTTCTTCATTACTAGTCCTCTGTACTCCTTCTTCATTACTAATCCTCTAGCCCTGGTTGCTTTGGATGATCACTGATGCTGTCAAACATTTATTTTTTATATTTATTCAGATTTTATAGTCATTCTTAGCAGCAGGTTTAGTCTAGTATGAGCAGTTCCATCATAACTAGAAGCAGAAATTTCCTTATGTATAAGATGGGAGAATAATTCCTGCTGTTTATTCCATTTTTTAGTGGTCACTGTAGGGATTACAATAATTCTAATTTAGTACAATCTATTTAGAGCACATACGAATTACTTCAAAAAAAAAGTATGCTTAAATCTTGTATACTTGGAATAGTATGCTTCTACTTAATCCCTTCATCCTTGTGCGATTATTGTCATATACTGTACATCCATATATGTTATGAATCCAACAATATGAGGTTATAGTTTTTAAACATGTATATATTTTTGAATTATGAGAAGGAAACATCACTATGTTTGTAAAGTTTGGAAAAATACAATAATTTTTAGTTCTTTTTCATATAGAAGAGCATAAATTGAGCTTCAGGCTTCGCAAAACCTAGATCTTCCAGTTTTTCACTGTGAATGAAACACAAATGTAGTTCTTTTCATGGGGAGGAAAAAGGGCTTTTTTGCGTGCTTGTTTAATGATTTTGTAATAAAGAGGAGGATTGCTTCTAGTGGCACAGAAACAACCTGAGCAGTAGGAACATGGTGTTTGGTAGAATGCACTTTGGCAGAGCTCATGCCCTGACCAAAATGTAAGAGTTTGGCTCTCCCACACAAGAATAGCAGGTTTTGTAGTTTCAAAAATAAGTGTAAGCTAAGCCTTCAATGTATGTCCTGGTAGGTATAACTTTTTCATCATTACCTATATATTAATTGGCCATGACAGGTATGATGAAGTTGTTGTCACCTAAGCCTGGGTACACAATTGTGCAATCTGTGTGCTTTGGATTCAGAGTCCTGGCATTGTTTAAAGCCAAGTTAGAAAAATGATACCTCTTTAGAGATGAGCAACTGATGGGAAATCTGAGCTATCATCTTGACTATGCCTAGCAGTAGAATTTTAGAACTGCACACGAGTACAAAAAATAACCTCAGTAACAATCCATTAAAAAGAGTTGCATTTTATTAGGTATCTAGTTCAGAACAGATTTACAGTTGAATTGCAAGAAAATTTTTCACTTCCTTTTTTTCTTTTTTTTTTTTTTTTGAGACAGACTCTTGCTCTGTCACCCAGCAGTGGTGTGATCTCGGCTCACTGCAACCTCTGCCTCCCAGGTTCAAGTGATTCACCTGCCTCAGCCTCCTGAGTAGCTGGGATTACAGACGCTCACCACCACACCCGGCTAATTTTTGTATTTTTAGTATTTTTGTGTTTTGGTATAGTTTTTACTACATTGGCCAGGCTGTTCTCAAACTCCTAAACTCAAGTGATCCACCCACCTCTGCTCCCCAAAGTGCTGGGATTGTAGGCATGAGCCACAGTTGCCTGGCAAACTTTTTAGTTCTTGAAGCAAACAGTTGAAACCCAGTTTCGTGAAAAGGACATTCCTCATGAAGGGATAAGGATCTTCCTCAATTACTAGTAAATAAAAACTTTATTTAAACTTTATTGCTATTAATTTTAATTTTTTCACTTGAACATTTTATTTAATTTTTTCACTTGAACATTTTCAGTGTATAAAAGAGGTTCTCATTTAACCAATAATACAAATTCTAAGACACTATATAAAACAATCACAGTTAAAAAAATTTTTGTTCCCAAATGTTTCCCACAGAATTCAATATATTCCAAAAAATACTATGTAGTTTTCTTTCAAGTCTTCATACAATGAAAAAACAACTTTGTAGAAAACTTTAAATTAGCAGACATTAGCAAGTTTTTTGTTTGATAGTTGGAAATGAGAAAACAAATGAAATGAAACAAGTGAAATTAATGTTAATAATATACATAATATAACCAAAATAATATCACTTCAACATGTAATCAGTATAAAAGTGTTATTGAGATGGTTTACATTCGTTTTTTAAATGTACTAAGTCTTTGAAATCCAATGTATATTTTACATTTACAGCATATCTCAGATAACCACATTTCAAGTGCTCAGTAGTCACTGTGACTAATGGCTACCATATTGCAAAGTGCAGTTTTAATGCCTTCACCTAATGGTTCCCTAAGTTGGCTATACATCAAAAGTACCACCCAGAGACACTTGTTAAAAATATAAATTTCCCAGCAACTCTCTCCATTTTGTTAAATACCTCTAGGGAGAGACCCAGAAATCTGTTTCTGATTAAGTACACCAGGTGATACTGATGCAACAGTCTGTGGACAAGCATCTGCAGTTTCTGCATTGCCTCAAAGTTGTGAATATAATAAAACATTTAGGCATCCTGGAAAAATTTGAGTAGTGTCATGGGAAGCCCAGAAGAGTGGATAAGCCTCATGGTAGAAAGCTGCTTGTGTTACAATCTGGACTCTACTAGCCCCAGCTGGCCCTCCTATGAAGAGCATACACCTCTCAGGTTAACTTCCAGTACTCCCACATTGCCATCCCATTTCCAAGAGCTGCTGTCTTCTGTGGTAATCATCTAGACTTTGGGTGGAGGGAAGAAGAGAACTGTTCTAAACCAGCCTATATGCACAGTTACCAGCTTTCCTGATGTTCTTGTGCCTCCTTGGACACTTGCTGGGCTGGCTTTGTGTTTTTATAACCATCTGGAGTCAAGGTAGGCCATGATCCACCTAAGCTAATGTAGTAGGGTAGAAAAGGGAACAATCAGAGATTCTATCCTTTCATTCCACCCCCTACCTCCATTAGTGTCCTTCTTTGTCCCTTCAGGCTTTCCTTTCCCATCACAATGGACCCAACTCCCTTTCACCTTCTAAGGGTTTTCAGAGTCCCAGTTAGACTCATAATTTATCACCACCACCCCCCATCTCATATATGTGGCATCTTCAGGAATGGATTTGGAGACTCCAGGAGACAATAGCTTTGTTGGTTTGCTAGCTTTTCAAAAACTGGAAGTACTAGATTGAACTTTTTATTTAGCAATACTGTATGGTAAGGAATATGTGAAATTATTTGAGGGGTGTCCCAAATATCCTTTCTTCTGGGCTTCCCACTCCAAAGAATGACCAGCAGAGTTACAATCCCAGTCCTATGCTTTTGATCCTCCCTTTCAAATATGAATTACAACTATGCTTGCTAATACTCTCAGAGGAATAGGAGATCACCAGAGAAAATATAACATCTGAGGAGTGTAATTCTAAAAGAATTTTTTTAAACTAGATAACTAATTGGAGGGACAGAATTAATGGACAAAAAACTAAAGAATTTTAAATGAGTTAAAGGTTGGGAATGGTAGCTCATGCCTGTAATCCCAGCATGCTACGAGGTCAAGGTGGGTGGATCACCTGAGGTCAAGAGTTTGAGACCACTATGGCTAACATGGTGAAACTCTGTCTCTACTAAAAATACAAAAATTAGCTGGGCGTGGTGGTGGTGGGCGCCTGTAATCCCAGCTATTAGGGAGGCTGAGGCAGGAGAATCACTTGAACCTGGGAGGCAGAGAGATTGCAGTGAGCCAAGATCACACCATTGCTCTCCAGCCTGGGCGACCAAAGTGAGCCTCTATCTCAAAAAAATTAATAAGATAAAATGAGTTAAAGGAATACCTTCAGATAAATAAAGAGGGATATTAGAAATATGAAGCAATAATAAGCTAGCAACAATGATTATGAAAAACATAGTAACTGAAATGAACTTAGTAGATGTAGTGTTGGGGTCCGTGAGATTGGCACGTCTGCCGGGGGTCTCTTGACCAGCAAGAGGATCCTAATACCTGGAAGAGAGAGTATGCGGAAGAAAAGAGAGATAGAGAAAAATGGATCTGGAGGTCTGAAACGAGCTGTGCTCAGATCAGCAATTTATTCTTTGTGCACAAGAGCTTACATATGTTTTTTCATACAGTGACTGACGTAGGTCCCATTACAAAGGTTTTATCAGGAGGGAACAGAAAATTACAAAGTAAGCATGGGAGGGGGTAGCATACAGGTTTATCTAAAGATCGCTGAACCCAAAACAAACAAAAGATTCTTACCCTGTAAAGATTCTTATCCTCTTATCAACGACCACAGTTACGGTAAATAACATCAAGGCCAGCGATAATTTGAGGGGTAGCATTTTTCTAGTAACATGTGAGCGATCACGGGATTTAGTGAATGCAGGTAAACAGAGTCATAAAACCAGCCCAAAACGGGAACTTCAAGAGACAATAGTCTCGTAAATAGTCACCCAGGCCTCACCCAGACATGCCATTAGCTCAGTGGATCAAGAATAGGCTTCTGCAAACTCAGGCCTCTATCACTTCCTTCTTTTTTCCTCAGCTCGACTGCCCTCGGCGGGGGGGAGAATATGTCCCGGCTCTAACTCCGTAATGGCGCAGACACGGAGGGGTCTCTACGCTGGTGGAGTGATCCCCATAATGTAGGTTGACTAACAGATTGCATACCATCAAATACCAAAATAGTGAGATAGAAATTAAAATTACTTGGAGAACTCTCCCAGAAAGTTATCTGGAAGCAATAAAGAAATGGAAAATGTAGTCCGGGTACGATAGCTCACACCTGTAATCCTAGTACTTTGAAACGCCGAGCTGGGCAGATCACAAGGTCTGGAGTTCAAGATCAGACTGACCAACATAGTGAAACCCCCGCCTCTACTAAAAAATACAAAAATTAGCCAGGCGTGGTGGCGTGCCTGTAGTCCCAGCTACTCAGGAGGCTGAAGCAGGAGAATGGCTTGAACCCGGGGGCAGAGGTTACAGTGAGCCGAGACCGTGCCACTGCACTACAGCCTGGGTGATGGAGTGAGACTTCAAAAGAAAAAAAAAAAGAGAAACATAAAATTTAAAATATATGAAGCAAACTCTGATAACAATACCTAACCACCTTACAAGAATAAAGAAATACAAATAAATATCCTTCATAGACATAGATGAAAACTCCTAAACAAAATATAAGTTAATTGAATCCAATTATATAGAGATAGTAAAAAACGTGAGTTTATTAAGGTTGCAGGATACAAAATCAAAATATAAAAATAAATTGTATTTCTGCATCCTAGCAATGGAAAATCCAAAATGAAATTAAATAATTTCATTCAAAATCATGTCAAGGCTGATGCCGTGGCTCATGCCTGTAATCCCAGCACTTTGGGAAGCTGAAATGGGTGGATCCCTTGAGCCCAGGAGTTTGAAACCACCCTGGGCAAAATGGTGAAACTCCATCTCTACAAAAAGTACCAAAAAAAATTTAAAGAGGCATGGTGGCATGCACCTGTGGTCCCAGCTATGGGGGAGGTTGAGGTGGGAGAATAGCTTGAACCCAGAAGGTCAAAGCTGCAGTGAGCCATGATTGTGCCATGGCACTCCACCCTAGGTGGCAGAGGGAGACCCTGTCTCAATTTTTTTTAAAAAATCACATCAAGAATAAAATGCTTAGGAATGAATTTAGCAAAACATATGTAAAAACTTGCACACTAAGGCCAGGCGCAGTGGCTCACACCTGTAATCCCAGCACTTTGGGAAGTCAAGACGGGAGGATCACAAGGTCAGAAGTTCAAGACCAGCCTGGCCAACATGGTGAAACCCCATCTCTACTAAAAGTACAAAAATTAGTTGGGCATGGTGGTGGGCGCCTGTAATCCCAGCTACTCAGGAGGCTGAGGCAGGAGAATCCCTTGATCCTGGGAGGTGGAGTTTGCAGTGAGCCAAGACTAGGCCATTGCACTCCAGCCTGTATGATAGAAGACTGTCTCAAGAAAAAAAAAAAAAAAAAAAAAAAAAACGTGTACACTGAAAACTACAAAGCATTGTTAAGTGAAGTTAAAGACAATCTAAATGGATGATATTTCATTTTCATGGATAAGACACAATGTTGTTAAGATGACAATCCTCCCCACACTTATCTGTATATTCCATACATACCTATCAAAATCCTAACAAGTTCTTTTGTAGAAATTTACAAGCTGACACTAAATTTATACAGAGATGCAAACAACCAAGAATAGCCAACACAATTTTCAAAAGAAGAGAGCGTTCCTAGCCAGGTACTGTGGCACATGCCTGTCATCCCAGCTACTCGGGAGGCTGAGGCAGGAGAATTGCTTGAACCTGGGAGGCAGAGGTTGCAGTGAGCCAAGATCGTGCCACTGCACTCCGGCCTGAACAAAAAGAAGGAAGAGGACGCGGGGATCGGGGAGGAGGAGGAAGAAGGAAGAAAAGAAAGAGAACGAGAAGAAAGGAAGAAGAAAAGAAATAGAAGGAGAAGAGGAAGAAGAGGAGGAAGAAGAAGAGGAAGAGGAAGAATAAGAAGTCATGGAAGTGGAGGAGGAGGAGGAGAAGAAAGTTGGATTTACTATAAAGTTATAATAAGAGAGTGTGGTATTGGTGTAAAGATACACATATAGATCAGTGAAACAGAATATAAGGTCCAGAAATAAATCCTTATCTTTGTTGTCAATTGATTTTTTTTTAAATACCAAGGCAATTCAAGGAAAAAGAATAGTCTTCAACAAATGGTGACTGGATGATAAGATATCCACGTGTAGAAACTTAAACCATTACCTTGTCCATCCATGTGCTTAGTTCTACCACATGTGGGTTCCACCAGCTTTGGAAATTTGATCTACAGTTGGTGGAACACAGATGTGGAACTGTTGATGCAGATGGCAGATTGTAGGACTTGAGCATTAATTGGATCTGTGGTGGTCCTGTAACCAATCCCCCACAGATACAGAGGGATGACTCTAGATACAAAAACCAACTCAAAATGGATCATAGACCTAAATGTAAAAGCTAAAACTATAAAACTTCTAGAAAATATAGGAGAAAATCTTCGCAACCTTGGGCTAGGCAAAAAGTTATTAGTGTGACACAAAAAGCACCATTCATTTAAAAACTGAGAGGCCGGGTGCAGTGGCTCACACTTGTAATCCCAGCACTTTGAGAGGCCAAGGTGGGTGGATTACCTGATGTCAGGAGTCTGAGACCAGCCTGACCAACATGGTGAAACTCTGTCTCTACCAAAAATACAAAAAATTAGCCAGGTTTGGTGGCGCGTGCCTGTAGTCCCAGCTACTTGGGAGGCTGAGGCAGGAGAATCGCTTGAACGGGTGGGGTAGAGCTTGCAGTGAGCAGAGATCTCACCATTGCATTCCAGCCTGGGTGAGATTCTGCCTCAAAAAATAAAAATAGATAAACTGGATTTAATTGAAGTATAAAACTTTTGCTCTTCTAAAGACACAACTAAGAAAAGGAAAAGCCACAGACTGGGAGAAAATATTTCCAAACCATACAAGGAATTGGTATTAATTATGTATTCCTTTGTATCAATTATCCAGAAATTTGGCAGTTTAAAGCAAGAAACATTTATCCTCTCACACAATTTCTGAATATCCGGGATCTGGGTGCAGCTATTGGCCAGAGCCGCAGTCATGTAAAGCTGGACTAGGACTAGAGAATCTTCCTCCAAACTTATATGCTGTTGACAAGCTGAATATTCCTTGCTGGTTATTGGCCAGTGCATTAGTTTGCCAAGGCCACTATAATGAAATAGCACAGACTGAGTGGCTTAAATTTATTTTCTTACAATTCTAGATGCTACAACTCCAAGGTAAGTTGTAACCAGTCTTGTTTTTCTCTGGGGCCTCTCTCGCTGGCATGCAGGTGGCCACCTCACTGTATCATCACATAGTCTTTTCTCTCTGCAGACATCCCTGGTGTCTCTTTTTGTGTCTAAATTTCCTCTTCTTATAAAGATATCAGTCAGATTAGATTAGGGCCCAAATAGTCTCATTTTAATGAAATCACCTTTAATGGTCCTATCTCCAAATACAGTCACAGTCTGAGGTATTGGGTATTATGGGTTTAACACACGAATTTGAGGGGACACAAATTCAGCCTGTAAGAGCCAGTAACTTCAGCCCCCTGCCACATGGGCCTCTTGGTATTCACAACCTGGCAGCTTGCTTCCCTCAGAGTGAATGATCTAGGAAGGAGAATAAAAGAACAAGAGCCTAAGGCAGAAACCACAGCCTTTTTTCAAACCTAATCTTAGAGGTAACACTTCTGTATGCTATCAGTAACTCAGACTAATCCTGGGATGTTGCAGCAGTCTACACCTTGGTCTGAACACGTGAACATGGGGGCGAGGTGGGAACGGGTGATCATTGAACATATCGGTGCTTGACTACCACAAACCTCTATGTCCATAATATATGAAGAAGGACTATAATTTGATAATAAAAGACGTCAATTAAAAATGTGCAAAAAATAATTGGAATAAACATTTCATTAAAGAAAATATATAAATGGCCAGCTGGCACATGATAAAATGTTCAACATCATTAGTCATTAAAGAAATGCAAATTAAATTCACAACGACATCTATAATCAAATAACTGATAATACTAAGTATTGGCAGGATGTAGAGAAAGGGGAACCCTAAGCCAGTGGGAATGTACAATGGTATAGCTACTTTGGAAAACAGTTTGGGCATTTCTTTAAAAATTAACATAAACTTGTATGGCCCAGCAATTCCACTCCTAGGTATTTACTTAAGGGAAATGTAAAGATGTCCACATAAAGACTTGTAAATGAATGTGGAAGCAGAATTATTCATAACAGCCCAAACTGGAAACAATCCAAATGCCCACCAACTAGTACATGCATGAAAAAACGTGCCACATTCATACACTGCAATGTTACTCAGCAATATCGGACATTAGACACTTTTCATCTATGATGTTCTCTGAGAGCATGTGGCAGAATGCTGGGAATGGGGAACAGCCTGACGTAGCCTGCTACTGAAAAAGAATAGAAAAAAAGTTCATGCCCTCTTTCCTACTTGAAACCCATCAGGATTCTCAGTTATATACTGAGTTTGTGTCCGTCGCTGATAGTTGATTCCCATGTATAATCTTATAATCTTCGCAATGACACTAGGAGATTTGTATTACTAATACCATGGTCCTTAATTTACAGCCTTAAGAAACTACAGCTGGGAAAGGCGTAGCGTCAGGTGTGTCCTTCACGTTCATTCAAGACTGGATTTAATCGTTAACAGATGAGGGTGGGTTTTCCCATTTCCAGAGTCTAAGGGTTTTACTTCTCTCCCTCCGCCGGGCTCCTCTACTCTTCACACACAGTAGGCGTGAAAGGTGACCTAGGGTGTGACTCAGGAGGTTTCCCTAGAGGAACGGTGGGGAGGAACCCAAGCGGGAGGCGGGAATCCCAGTGGGCAAGCCACGCAGTTCACGCAGGTTCCCCCGAACAATCTGGCAGGTCCGCGGCAGAGCCGTAAAGAGCTCTACAAGTCGTGAAGGGGCGAGGCGCAAAAGCGTTGCTTTACGGCGGTTCGAGTAGTCGCGTCAAGCAGGCTGTTCTTTGGCTGCTTGTCTCCGCACGTGGGCCTCCCTAGTTATTCCGGCTGGTAATTCCTCCTGTTGGTGTGCAGCAGCCACACTGAAGTACAGAGTGGTAGCAGAGGCCAAGGATCGTGAGTTGATGGAGTTTGCTGCTGAAAATGAAGGGAAGTCTGGGGGAGGCCTCCAAAGTGTAGCTGAGGAGGTGCGGCTAAGTCCGGAGTCTGGCAGGGAGAGAGTCAGGGACTTAGCAGAGGCGGAGGAGGCCGGCAGCGGAGAGAAGGAGAAAGGACTGACAGGGATGAAGAAGATAAGGGATGGAGAGGAAGGAAGTGGACAAAGGCCAGAGGAAATACCGATGGACCTAACGGTAGTGAAGGAGGAAATTATGGACTGGCCAGATACCGCAGGCAGGTTGGCTGGCCAGTGGGTAAAACAGGAGGTGGAGGATAGGCCTGAGGTGAAGGATGAGAACGCAGGCATATTGGAGGTGAAGCAGGAGACGGATAGTAATTTGATGGTAAAAGAAGAGAAGGTGGATGACCCAGAGGTAAAGGAAGAGAAGGTGAAGGAAGAGGTAATGGACTGGCCAGAAGTGAAGGAAGAGAAAGATAACTTGCAGATAAAACGGGAGGAGAAGTTTGTTGGTCAGTGCATAAAAGAGGAGATGATGGACGGAGAGTGTATAAAAGAAGAGAAGAAAGAAGCCGTGGATGATACAAAGGTGAAAGAAGAGCCTCCAATAAATCACCCTGTGGGCTGCAAGCGGAAACTGGCCATGTCAAGGTAGGGCAGGGGGAATTCCATTTGGGGAAATAAAGCCGTTGCGTCCTCATGTCTAGAGTGAAAGGAAAAACCACACTATCAGCAGAAGGTGAAATAATGAAAAATAAGCCCCAGTTTGGGTTTCTGGAGTCAGTCTGGGTTCGTGGGAGTGGGTTGGGAAGTGGAGGGTGTTGTAGATGACAACATAACAAATTCAGTGAAAATATATGAAATTGGTAGTGTCCATTGGGTAATGGTCAAGTTAGGAAAGTGAACATTCTGGGGACCAGAAGATCATTTGGAACTGGATCTGGCTTGACTTAATATGCTCTTTACTCAGTATTCCTTTGAGAGAGAATAGAGATGAAAAAGTCTAATACATCCAACAATGACAAAGTGGATTAAGTTAAAATTAGGCAAAAATACTGTTAACCTCAATTATCAAGCTTCTGTATGGGTGTTGTGAATATTTATTGCTTTTGATTTAATTTCCTTGGTGTGTGGATCATGTGACAAAGGAAATAAGAGTGATCAGATTATTGGGAATATTAACATCTAGAGCTCAGTCATCTAAATAGAAGTAACTGTAGTTTGATTGTCAGTATCCCAAAAGCCTAGAAGAGTAGTTGAGAACAGGTGATGGGTTACATGGGATTTTTAGATTATTTTGATGCACATTCTGGATTAGGTGTGGAGTTCAGGAAAAAAGATGTTACTGCTACTCTCTAAATTTGACTTGGCCTTATGTTCTTTTTCTGATGTATGTGCTTTAAAAATATCTAAACATAGCTCATGGATGGTCTTCTGGATTCACACACATACTATCATTACCACATTTCCAGGAATCACAAGTTAAAATATCAGTGAATAATCTCATTATCTGATTATAGTAAAAAAAAAAAAAGAAGTCAAAAGCGAGATGGGTTTTAAATACATTTAGTACATTTTCCTGAATTACATATCACTAGCAACATTGGAAATGTAGTTGTTCGAGGGGAAGGTTTCATAGAGAAGAATTTTCAAATGATGTTCAACAGCTGTCAAATATTTTATCAGAGTTGTCACTACATTTATAAATTGATTGGGACGTTCTAAGTTTATAAATAACTAGAATTAATATTTGATAATTTAATGTTACACGTGGGCTTTTGTAGGTGTGAAACGTGTGGTACAGAAGAAGCAAAGTACAGATGTCCACGTTGTATGCGGTACTCCTGCAGGTATACATGTAACTTCCTACCTTTTAACCTGTATCTGTACCTTTCTTACCCTAAAATATAAAAGTGCTTCCCCTTTGTCTCCTCAGTTTGCCCTGTGTAAAGAAACACAAAACAGAACTGACATGTAATGGAGTTCGAGATAAAACTGCATACATTTCAATACAACAGTTTACTGAAATGAATCTCCTAAGTGGTAAGCCACTTTATGCATAGCGAATTGATGCTCCCTGGCCATTGGTATATGTCATTTATTTATTCTTCTGTTTTGAAATTTTTAGATTATCGATTTTTGGAAGATGTGGCAAGAACAGCAGACCATATTTCTAGAGATGCTTTTTTGAAAAGACCAATAAGCAATAAACATGTAAGACTTTTTTTAATTCCTTCCAGTTAGAAGTCCTTCCAATCAGTTGACTTTTTTTTTTTAACTTACCAAATATATTAAGTGGCTACTATGATGTAGGACTATTCTGATTACATAAGGATGTGACTGTGACCAAAACAAAGTCCTTCCCCACATGGAGTTGTATTTAGTGGGAGATACAGGAGATGAGTAGAGGAACAAATAAAATTTCAGATAGAGTTAAGTTCATGTAGAAAATAAAGAAGGCTCAAGAGATGAAAGAGAGAATGAAAATGGTCTTTGTGGGGGAGAAATTGTTAGGGTACTATTTTCAATACGGTGATCAAGAGAAGCTTCTCTAAGAGATGATATGTAAGCAGTGATCTGAATGATGAGAAAAAGGCTGTCATGTGAACATTTGGAGGAAGATTATTAGAG
The DNA here is from genome assembly GCA_004027715.1 of Plecturocebus donacophilus. NCBI lineage: Eukaryota > Metazoa > Chordata > Mammalia > Primates > Pitheciidae > Plecturocebus > Plecturocebus donacophilus. Next base: position 61,390 of record PVKP010002063.1, read on the forward strand.
GCAAAAGTAAAAGGAAAGACCTGAGTCAGAAACAAGGATGTTGTGTTTGAGGAATTAAAAGATGGGCAGGGTGATTGGAGCATAGTGAGTGAGGAGGAGAGTATTAAACATGAAATTAGAGAAACTGGTGAGGAGTTGGGTGCAGTGATTCATTCCTGTAATCCAAACGCTTTGGGAGGCTGAGGCCGGAGCATTGCTTGAGTCCAGGATTTCGAGACCAGCCTGGGCAATATGGTGAAAAACCTGTCTCTATAAGAAAAAAAATACAAAAATTAGCCAGGATGGTGGTGTACCCCTGTAGGAACTTGGGAAGCTGAGGTGGGGGGATCGGGGGATCACCTGAGCCCAGCAAGGTCAAGGCTGCAGTGAACTGTGATTGCACCACTGCACCCCACCCCAGGCAGCAGAGTGAAACTCTGTCTCAAAAGAAAAAGAAACTGGTGAGGGCTTCTAATTCTAAGTGCAAATGGAAACCATGGAAGGATTTTGAAAATAAATTTGCCTTTTGAAAAACCACTCTTGCTGCTGTGTGGACTTTAGGGAGGCAAGAGTGGAAGACTGGAAGCAGGGAGACCATTTATATAGCTCTTCCCGTGATCCTTGTGAGATAATAGTGGCTTGGGTGTACTGTTAGAATTATTGGAAGGGGATTAGATTCTGATTTTGAAGGAAGAGCTAAGAGTTGCTATTCTAATACACTTAGGATACACTTAGAATTTTCATACTCTTGCATTCCCTTTTTCATTCCTTAAATACTACGCAAAAGTAAAGCTTACATATTTGGAATGTTTGGCAACTGGTGTTGTAGAAATTCATTCATGGTGTGATTAAATCATATCCTGCAATTGTGTTCATTTTAGTATTGGAGTTGCAGAATTTTAATACCTTTTAAACACCTTATTTTATTGGTATTGGCATTTTTTATTGGTATTATATTACACATATCTGAAAGAAAATTATTTATACAGCAACATTTATTTTTCCTCAAGCTTAATTAGGCATAATTAAAACTCTACTTAAAGATAAGTTACTGTAAAACTTTTCTTAAATTGTAAAATATAGCATGTATATATATATTTTTTAAATTACAAAATGGAAATACACAGTATAATGAATAATTATAAAGTGAACATTCATGTAACTATCACCCAAGTCTAGAATTAGAACATTACTGGCTTCCCAGAAGTTCCATGCCACCCTCTTATGCCCTTCCCTTATCTTTATGTGTGTGAAGATGTTTTTCTAGGGTTTATACCTGAGAATAGAATTGCTTTGTTGTGTGGTATGCATATCTTCAGTTTGCCTAGATGTTACCAAAACATTTTCCAAAGTGATGTATTAGTTTACACTCTCACTAGTAGTGTATAAATGTACCTATTGTCATATTCTCACCAATACTTAAATTGGTAAGACTTTAAAAATTTTTGTCAATCTGTTGGCTATGTAATTTTATTATGATTTTCAATGTGCAGTTCTCTAATTCCTGATGAGACTGACACCTTTCAAATACTTTATTGGCCATTTGGATTTCCTCCTTTATGGAGTGCCAGTTCAAGTCTTTTGCTCATCTTTTCACTGGTCAACTTTATTTTTCTTACTGGTTTGTGAGAATTTTTGGTATTTCTTGGATGCTAGTCCAAGTTGGTTGTATGTTATAAATACCTTCTCCTAGCCAGTCTTGTTTTTTCATTCTATAGTGTCTTGTGGTTAACGGGTGTTCTTAATCTGAATGTAGTCAAATTTATCATTTGTTTCCTTTATAGTTAGTAGCTCTATATGTTTATAACGAAATCCTTCTCTACCTTGAAGTTAGGAAGTTATTCCCTCATAGTCATTGTTGAAAAGCTTTACACTATTGCATGTTGTACTTGTGTCTTTAACTGGAATTGATTTTTGTTATCGTGTACAGAGAAGGTCCCATTTAATTTTTCATACAGGTGATCTACTTTTTCCAGCACCATTCATTGGGAAGTTCATCCTTTCCCTACAGCTCTGCAGGACCACCTTTGTTATATCAGCATCCCTATATGCTTGGGTTGTTTTGTGGACTTGTCTTTTTCATTCCATTGACCTGCTGGTCTGTCCTGCACCAGTACTACACTCTCTCAATTATTTTAGCTTTTTACTGAAACTTGTTATCTGATTAAGGCCTCCCACTTCCTTTTTTCTAGTGTTTGGCTATTCATTGCTGTTTGCAAGGCAAAATAATTGCAAATCTAAGCAAAGGATGGCCCATAGTCATAGCTGCTAATGGACTTTTTTTCTTTTTTCCTCTATTTCAGTGTAACCATACAAGTTCCCTAGCTTTCTCTAAAAGTAGTGATTGTTTCTGGTTCATCCTTTTCCTGAAGGTATATTAAGAAGATTGGTCACTGCTATTATAATTATTTATAATAATCAGTACCATTACTGAAACCAAAGTCCTCTAAGTTAGAAAATTACATGTAATTTCTTCAGACATTTTCCTACTTAGCCAGTGATAGCCGACCCATTCTTTCCCTCGGCTTATGACTTGATTCTGACTCTTTACATTGCAAATTCTAGATCCCTATTCATTTAACAAAAAACTTGCATTTATACTTCGCCTTTTCTTTGAGTGATCTTTCTTCTTCCTTGACTTAAAAAAATCTGGTATTACTTCCTTCGTAACTCTGGAATTCTCCAGTTTAGCTTAATCAACCCACGTGGTCAGTGTAGTCACACATGTCAGAGCAAGAACGTTCTCATATTCCATTTTGTGCTTCCCACAACAGTGGCTACTTTAAGCTAGGCCTTGTACTAGGCAGTGCCATGGCTCTTCCCTTGAGTGAGCTGTCTAGTAATAAAATCAGGGATACGTACAGCTAACTGGTAAAACCATCAGTAAAAGCAATCAAGAATTGTGTAGGTAGCCCCTATGATTGCCAAATGACCTGTTTGTTTGTTTGTCTTAATCTCCATTAAATTTTTCTTTGGCTCGTAGCACATATGGTTTACAGCACAAGCTCTGGAATTAGACCTGGGTTGAATACAGGTTCTGTCTCTCTGGCATAGCTGTATGATGTTGGTATCTCACTAATTCTTATTGCTAAAATGGAGATGATAATACCTATTCTGTTAGTATCGTTGTGAAGATTACATGAGATTACTTCTTAGAGCTGTTGTTAACACTTAGGTTCTTAGTAAATCTTAACTATTATTGAACATTGTTTTACTCACTTTTTAAATTTAAAGCATTTAAAAATTAATTCGTCTGTTTGGTTTTGGTTGGTAGATGTACTTTATGAAAAATCGTGCCCGAAGGCAAGGTATTAACTTAAAACTTCTACCCAATGGATTCACCAAGAGGAAGGAGAATTCAACATTTTTTGATAAGAAGTAAGTTTCTAACTTTCTAGTATATCAGGTGTTCTGATTTGATCAGGATCCCCATTTAAGGTTTGGTTGCTATAGAGCATTGCTACCTCAAGTGTGATTCTGTAAACTCTTTGTTATTGGTCCATGACAAGATAACTGTAGGAATTGTATGTCATGTAACTCTAACAAAAATTTGGTTTTTCAGAGTGTGTGTGTGTCTGTGTGTGTGTCTGTGTATGTATGTGTGTGTTCATATCATTTGAGAAGCTTCTCAAACATTAATGTGCCTATCAGTCATCTAGGCATATTGTTAAATATGCTTGTTGTGATTTTTCAGTAGGCCTGGGTTGAAGTTTGATATTGTGCATTTCTAACAAGCTCCTTGGTGATGCTGATTCTTTTAGAAACATATTTGGAGTAGCAGCACCCTAGAACACTCTCATACATTAGAAATAAACTGTTTATTTGAGACCTAAGATGCCAAGAAAGTATTTCAGGGGCTTCCAGGACAAAACAGCAAGTAAAAGTAGGACTCCTGTACTGTTTTAATCAAGGGAGCTCTGCTTTTATATTCTTTCTGCATTGGGTTTCTAAGATTTCACTTAAAAGCTGTCAGTGGAGAAGAAGGGGACTTTTAACTCTTTTGGATATAGATGATATAACAGAGATTAGTTTGCTGCTGTCTGAAAATGTTGGGTTGAAAAGGCCCCAAGATTACAGAGGAGAATAGGATCCCAAAGTACTTTAAGTAGCCAACTAAATTGTTAAATAATACCTTTGAGAAGTCAGGATTTTTTATTTAGAATTTTTAAAAACCTAAGGAAGTCCCTCCTTTTTCAGCCTTTTAGTAACTGTGGGGCCTTGAACAAATCACCTTCCTTTCCCTGGGCCTCAGCTGTATGATGTGGGAAGTTGGGCCAAGTAAACTCTAAGGTGCCTTTCCAGTTGTACTCTTCCGTAAATTGAAAAGACAGAGCCATGAGAATTATCATTATTCCAGTAAAACTTCTACTTTTTCTGCTGTTAACATGATTAGAAGATGACTTTGTCCATTTATTTTGTGTAAGACGTAAATATTTGTAAAAATGGTTTTTCATTTTTCCTGGTTGTCTTCCAAAAGTAAAGTAATGCTGAGGCAGGTGGATCCCTTGAGGCCAGGAGTGAGACCAGCCTGGGCAACATGGTACCTCATGTTTACTAAAAACATAGTACCTCATGTTTACTAAACATGAAACATAGTACCTCATGTTTACTAAAAATAGAAAAATTAGCTAGGTGCAGTGGCACCCACTTGTGGTCCCAGCTACTCTGGAGGCTGAAGTGGGAGGATCACTTGAGCACAGGAGACGGAGGTTGCAGTGAGCTGACATCATGCCACTGCACTCCAGCTGGGTGACAGAATGAGGCCCTGTCTTAAAAAAAAGAAGTATTGTCTTGCATTTATCAAATATGAGATGATTCCTTTATGCATTTTGAAACTGACGTATTTAACAGTTGACATAATTTGAAGTTTATGGTAACTTGTTAGTGCCTTCTCAAATACAAAACGTTTTCCTGTTTTTTGAAAGAAACCATTCAGAATTATTGTAATCAGAGATTATTCTGAGTAATGAAAAGCAGATGGCTTCAAGTATAACATTTTTGTATGTAGTTACATGAATGTATGTGGGAAGTTTTACCAAGAATATTACACTCAGTATATTTTCCAGGTTTAGTATATTTTTGATTGTTTTGAAACTCCCCAGGTCTCTGAAATGGCAAATCAGATTCTTCTTGCATTAGTATTTTGCTCATAAATTTATAGAGATTTGGGATTGGTTTTCTTACATTTTAGTGTTTCCCAGGGGGAGATTAGCAACAGAGTATGTAATAATAGGCTTAGAATCCATTTCTGAGTCTTTCACCATCTGCAAAATGGAGCTCATGATAGCTACCCTGTAGCGTTATGGCCTCTTAGTATATTAATTCACATAGGCAGTAACTGGCATGTGGGAAGGAATCAGTTTATAGTAGCTATTACATAAATAATACATCTGTATCATTAAACAATTTAAAGGAAGAATTCTACCTGTAATTCCACTATCTAGAGGTGACCACTAATAAAAGTTTGTAATGTTTCCTTCTAATCATGTTTTCTCTTTTATTCATCTAAAAAAGTAAAACACAATATAAAATACTTAAATAAAATTACATAAAGTGACTTGACTCTGCCCAAGTTAATTAATTTTTTATTGAGAAATGCACATCATTTTTTCCTGCAGCTCAATTTTCCATATAGCAATACATATTCCACCTTTGACTATATCCTATTTAATTATTCTCATATTCATGAACATTTTAATTTATGTCTGTTTTTAATTATTATAAATAACACTGTACTAAACAGCCTTGAACAAATTGTTTTGTGTGTCTACCTGACTTTCTGTAGGATCAATTCCTAGAAAGCATAATTACTGGATTAAAGAGTGCAATGTATTTAAACTTTTGAGAGAAACTCTACTCTGTCTCCGTAAAACATTACCACTTTGTACTTTCATCAAAAAAGTATGAGTGCTTGTTTTAGTTATACCTTAACTTTAGTTTAATATTATCAAACTTTCTTGTGAGCAGCTTTATTAGGGAGGTTGAGTTCTTGGATTTTTAATTTCTTGTTGAGACATTGCCAGATGGCCACTGCAGGAGGCAGAATCACCGCCATTTGAGAACCCCTGATTTAGATGAATACAGAAGACATACTTATTGAAGGTATAGTTCGAATTTTTTCTTTGTCTAGGTAATTAATATAATATAGACAGAATCTGGATTCTGGTGTCTTATATTTCACCTTTAAGAGGAAAAAATGGAAAAAAGACATTTAGAGGTACCTTGTTTGGGATACTTATGTCTTATCAGCTATGCACATGAAAATGAGCAAGTTTTTAGATGATTGCAATGGTATTTGCTGGAAAGAGGGAAGAGAGGAAATGAAATTTTTTCAGAGAATTCTATTCAGCTCCCATGTCCCCAGTATTCTAAGAGACTAGTTTTCAATACTTTTTTTCTATTAACTTTCAAAATTTGGTTATAGCTTTGACTCAGATAAATGTAAATTTGCATGTTGCCTCTACTGTTTGATGTACATTAGGTGACCTAGGGCAAGATTTGACTTACCAGGTTATTAAGAGGATTAAATGAAATATTAATAATAACTAAAGTGGTACTTGGCACATAGTAAATAATATACAGTGACATTGAATATTTACATTCCCTTCACTGAAATCCTTAGGAATATGCCACATTTACTGTGTATTCCATACACCCCTCATAGGTCTGGGACAACACTGTGTAATCAAACAGTACTATTTGTGCAGTGAAACTTATAAATGTTTACCTTATAATGGGTAAATAATGACTGTAGACTGACTCAGGTTTTGCTGCTGAAGGAGTTAAAAATCTTTCAGTTTTGGAGATTTTGGAATTGTTGATGTGAGAAGTTGTTCTTGTACTAAGATTATTATTAATAGTCTGGTATTAATTGTTTAAGCAACTTGAGCTGCAATATAGTCAAAATCTCAAGTTGATGTTGCTTAAAATTTAAATGTTTTAACTTTTGAGGGATCTGATTGAAGACTTTTGTACTATTTTTGTAACTTTTCTATAAAATCTATGTTTATTAAAAAAAAAAAGTTTTAAATTTAAAAGCCCACATATGAAGTATGATGAATGTGCCATTGTACCTGAATTACTCTGTAGAACTGTCAGCAGGAGATTGTAGCAGCTGGCTGGAATAGGTTCATTCTAATCCAGGAACCCTTTATGGCAGGCATTTTCACCAGTATGACTGAATCTCCTAAAATTATATGTAAATTTTTCTAAGAATAAGAACTGTAATTTTCACTGAATAGTCAAAGTATGGTGAAGTCAAAAATGTATGCAATGGGGATGAATTTTAGAGGACTAGTGAATTTGTAGGAGTATCATAGTAGATAGCTATAATCAATAAAGTTAAGTTCAGGGAGGCTTATATAAGTTGATCCAAAGCAAGGTTGACTTCTCTGTTAAAAATAGAGGAGCTTGTTAAGGAAATGTTGGCTGTCCTGCTTATTTTGGAGCAGATCCCAAACTACTTTAAAATAGTGGCTTTTTCAGAGGTAATTCCTTTACCACAACTCTTTGTAGGGTCTATAACTTTGTGTTCACTTTCACCCAGTGCTAATCAAATCGGTTGAAAGAAATATGAAAGATCTATATGAGGAAAATGTAAATTCTCCTGAACGACTTAAAAGATGTGAATAAATGGAAAAAAGTGCCATGTTCTTAAAAAACTCGATGTTGTTTATTAAGTGATCTTTTAAGTCTGATGTGATCCTAATCAGAATATCAATGGGATTTTGTTTGTTATTTATTTATTAAGAAGACAGTTCATAAATAACAAGTTTATTTTGAAGAATAACATGGCAGAGGTGCCTGGAAAAATCTGAAAAAAGAAAAATTATGAGGTTGGACTCATTAAAATTTATGAAGTTATAGTAGTTTTATGGTGTTGGCCTAGAAATATGTTACTAGATCATAGAATATAAACAGTATATTTAGTTCTCTGGCATATGATCAAGGCAACATTTCAAATTAATACAAATAATTATTTAATAAATAGAGTTGGAACAGCTTTCATTTGAGAGGAAATGTTGAATCTTTTACTAAATAATATTCAGGTGGATCAGAACCTTAAAATGAAATAAAAATACTGGAATATTTTCATAATCTTGAAGAGAAGAAACATCCCATCCAGAAGCCAAAAGAAAAAGAGTAACTAAATTTACATGGCAAAAGAAGACCATAATAAAGTGAAAAGACTGGACCAAAAAAGTCTTTAACATATATGACACAGAAGGCTTATGCATTAGTAAGAAAAAAAGGCTAGCAACTAATTAGGAGGGAGGCAGAGGATAAGAATAGATGGTCATAGAAATATATATAGATATACATAGTATTTGGCTGATAAACATATTAATAATATCTAATGTAAGGAAGGTATGGGTTAACCAGGCCATTTTCCTCTTCCATTGTTCTTGAGAGCTAAATTGGTACAGTCATTTTAGAAGGCAACTTGGTAATGTTTCTCAGAATGTTATATATTTTGTTACATGAAATTATTACATCTTAAAATGTTATAAATAAGTGCTCAAGGAATTTAGCCTACAAACATATTTGTAGATGATCTACAAACTAGAGATATGTGTACACATGTATCTATTGCAGTATTGTTTTTAGTAGTGTAAAAACTGGCACCAACCTAATGTATCCTTCAGTATGGACTGAGTTAAATAAATGATGGCACCTTCATACAGTGGAATTCCATGCAGCCTTTAAGCAGAACAATTAGACATAGAAGTCTTGGAATACTATCCATGACATGTTCAATGAAAAAAAAAAAGAATTGGAGTTTAAAACAATTGTCTGAAAGATAGGAAACTCACTTTAAATTAGTGGTTCTAAAGCAAGACGCCACCTCTACAAAAAATTTTAAAATTAGCCAGGTGTAGTGGTGAATGCCATGATTGCACCACTGCACTCCATCCTGGACAACAGTGAGACCCTGTCTCTTAAAAAAATATTTTTTTAAAATAATAAATTAGTGATTCTTTGCCTCTGAACCCCTTTGGGAATCAGCTTAAATATATGAGTTCTATTTGGCATATAATTTGTGTCTGTTAGATAGAAAAAATTTCATAGATGAACCATGTTTTTTGTCCCATCTGGTAGTAGAGTTTGGACTGAAGCTGTTAACCTTGATTAAGGTCGTGTCAAGAAATAACTTAGAATCTTGCTGAACTTTCTTTAAGGGCATTACATGTTACTTCTAGGGCATTACATTACTCTACTCAGTTGTCTCCATGTATGTAACCATGGAAAAATGTCTCTCTGATCTCTTTTTTTTTTTTTTGAGACGGAGTCTCACTGTCACCCAGGCTGGAGTGCAGTGGCACAATCTCGGCTCACTACAACTTCCGCCTCCCAGGTTCAAGCAATTCTCCTGCCTCAGCCTCCTGAGTAGCTGGGACTACAGGCGCATGCCACCACACCCGGCTAATTTTTTGTATTTTTAGTAGAGACGGGGTTGTTAGCCAGGATGGTCTCAATCTTCTGACTTTGTGATCTGCCCGCCTCGGCCTCCCAAAGTGCTGGGATTACAGGTGTGAGCCACCCCACCCTGCCCTGATCTCTGTTTCTTTTAAACAACTGTTGTTTTTTTTCTGAAGCCAAACAAAATATGGTGGCTTCATATGCCAGCTCTGAATGTTTACTAGTTTTGTGGCTTTAACTTTATATCTTTAGTTCATTTTCCTCATCAGTAATATGGACAAAAGTGTAATCTACTTACATATATACCAGTATTTTTGTTCCTTTTTTTTTTTTTTTCAAGATGGGGTTTCACCATTTTGGTCAGGCTTGTCTTGAATTCCCAACCTCAGGTGATTCGCCTGCCTTGGCCTCCAAAGTGCTTGGATTACAGGCGTGAGCCACCACACCCAGCATTTTTATTCCTTTTAAACATTTTTTTCGGACCTGCTTTTTAGGATCATTTTGTTCTCCTTTTTAAGATTTCTTTAGTGAGGGTCTTATAAAAATATGCTTTTTCAGTTTTTGTCTTAAAATATCTTTATTTCATCTTATTTTCTTACTTTTTTTCCCTGGAGATAGGGTCTTTCTCTGTCACCTGGGCTGCAGTGCAGTGGCATTATCTTGGCTAACTGCAGCCTCCACCTTCTGGGTTCAGAGATTCTCCTGCCACAGTCTTCCGAGTAGCTGGGACTACAGGTGCCCACCACCACGCCTGGCTAATATTTTTGTATTTTAGTAGAAATAGGGTTTCACCATGTTGCCCAAGGTGGTATTGAACTCCTGAGCTCAGGCAATCCACCTGCCTCAGCCTCCCAAAGTGCTGGGATTGCAGGCATGTGCCACTGTGCCCGTCTGGTTTTCATTTTTTAATGGAAATACAATACATACCAAAAAGTACATAAATCATTAATATACCAAGATCAAAAACATTACCAGCACCCCAAAAGTCTTTACTGTCTCCCATGGGAATACCTACCACCTCCTCCTCCCAAGTTTACTATCTTCCCTAACTTTAAATTTTTTTTGAGACAGAGTCTCGCTCTGTTGCCCAGGCAGTGGTGCAGTCTCAGCTCACTGCAACCTCTGCCTCCCGGGTTCAAGCAATTCTGCCTCAGCCTCCTGAGTAGCTAGGATTTCAGGCATGCACCAACATGCCTAGCTAATTTTTGCATTTTTGGTAGAGACAGGGTTTCATTGTGTTGGCCAGGCTGGTCTCGAACGCCTGATCTCATGATCCGCCCGCCTCGGCCTCCCAAAGTGCTGGGATTACAGGCGTGAGCCACTGCACCTGGCCTTTAACTTTCAATTTTATAGATTAGTTTTGCCTACTAAAGGTTTTTCCAATATTTTATTATGAAAAATTTGAAAAATAAAATTGAAAATTTGTAGTGAATGCTCATATACCTATCACCTAAATTCTGTCATTAGTATTTTACAATAATTGCTTTATCAGATATTTATCCATTAACACATTTTATTTTTGGTACAATTCAGACTAAATGCAGTCATCTCTTTACTGGGCCCTGAATACTTAAGCATCGTTAACTAGAGTTCCATAGTTTGCATTTTTTTCTTTTGATGTAAAATTTACACACAGTGAAATGCACAAATCTTAAGTATATACATTTGCTGAGTTTTGACAAATACATGCACCTGTGTAATCCAGTCACTGTGAATAAATAAAACGTTACCATCACCCCAGAAAGGTTTTTCTTTTAAGTTCCTCTCTTCCTTAGAGACAACTTGTCCTTTTTCCTCCTGTACATTTCTTTTGCCTGTTTTAAAATTCATATAGTCAGACAGTTCACTCTTACTTTTGTTTTTTGTTTGTCTGTTTTTTACTTTTTTAAAAAATAGAGTCAGGGTCTTGCTATTTTGCCCAGGCTAGTCTTGAACTCCTGGCCTCTCAAACAGTCCTCCTACCGTGGCCTCCCAAAGTACTGGGATTATAGGCATGAGCCCCCACGCCCAGCCCCTTTTGAATGATAATTTAGCTTCATATGAAATATCTTAGGTTGGCATTTGTTTTAGAACTCAGTTCATTTATATAGTCCATCGTCTTCTCACTTCTTTTGCCACTCTTGAGAACACTATTTTCTTTTTTTTTTTTTAAGAGATGGGGTCTCACTATGTTTCCCAGGCTAGAGTCCAGTGGCTATTCACAGGCATAATCCCGCTACTGATCAGCACGGGAGTTTTGACCTGGGCCAGTTCACCCCTACTTAGGCAACCTGGTGTTCTGCTCCTGGAGACAACCTGGTGGTCCCCCACTCCCAGGAGGTCACCATATTGATGCTGAACTTAATGCGGACACCCAGTCATCATAGCACACTACAGCCCAGAACTCCTAGGCTCAAGTGATCCTCCCACCTCAGCCTCCCAAGTAGCTGGGACTACAGGCATGCACCACTGCAGCCGGCAACACTATTGTTTTATACATAGTCTTCCTTCTTTTATTTTCTGATTGCTTTGAAAGTCTTCAATTTTGTCTTTGGAGTTCTACAGTTTTTATGATGTGTCTCAGTGTGATTTATTTTTATTTTTATTCCTTGTGATTTGTTGTGCTCTCTAAATATGACAATTCTGGAAAACTAATCAGTTGCCTTAACCTTTTTGTCTTTGCTATGTTCTGAGTAACTTACTCTGCTATGTTGTCCAAGTCACTTTCTCTGCTCAGTTGTCTTATTAATTATAGTTTTAGCCTGTGCACAGTTTTTTAGTTTATTTTCCCTGAAAGTTGTTTCTTTCCCAAATCTTTCCCTTCTTTTAGATAGAATTGTATTCCTTACTCACTCACATTACAAGCTTCCTTTTTTCCTTCAGTAATTTAAAACATTTATTATCTGTATAAATAATCCCAGTATCTGAAGTTGTGTAAGTCTGGTATTCTTGTCTGCTCTTTCTGCTGAATCTTGATTATGGTATCTTATTTTCTTGTTTTTTTCCCTAATATGTTATTGTGAACTCATTTCCTAATGTTATTATTCATCTGGGCTTCAAACAGAAGACGGCATGCATGTGTTTATGTCAGATATTCATTGGCACCAGTCCAGGACCCTCTTTAATTTCTTAGCCTGAAGTTTCTCAGATTATACTAATAGTAATAATTTTAACCCAAAATTCATTTGAGGAAGCTATAGTTAAACATGATCGATTGAAGCCTTCTCTCTCCATAGAACACCAAGCTGAGATCGACAAGTTTCCTAATTTCTCTTTGCTAGAGGGCAGGATTTTTCTAGTTCATCCTTTTCCTGTTTTTATGCAGTGTTCGCAGTTTGAGGTCTCCAGGTTGCTCAAGACCGTATCTAATGTCACTTAGTGGCTGTTGAAACAGAAGTTTCCTGGTACCAAGAATATCAGAGGCCCCTAGAATAGGTAGAGTTTCAGCTTTTCAGTATAGCTTTTAGCTCGAGATTTCTCTTACTTGCTGATGAGCTCATTATATTTGTTACATTCATTTCTCCAAGATTTTTTTTTTTTTTTGAGTTGGAGTCTCTCTCTCGTGACTGCAGTGGTACATTCTTGGCTCACTGCAACCTCCAACTCCCTGGTTCAAGTGATTCTCCTGCCTCAGCCTCCCGAGTAGGTGGGATTACAGGCACATGCCACCACACCCAGCTAATTTTTGTATTTTTAGTAGAGACAGGGTTTCACCATGTTGGCCAGGATGGTCTCGATCTCCTGACCTCATGATTCACCCGCCTCGGCATCCCAAATGCTAGGATTACAGGTGTGAGCCACTGTGCCTGGCTCTCCAAGATTTCTTAATGTGTGCTGTTGGGGTGGTTTTCAAGGTATCTCCTCTACCATGTTGCCCTAATTGTTTAAGTATTAGAGCTGGGCATGGTGGCTCATGGCCCGTAATCCCAGCACTTTGGGAGGCTGTGGTGGGCAGATCACCTGAGGTCAGGAGTTCAAGACCAGCCTGGCCAACATGGTAAAACCTTGTCTCTACTAAAAATACAAAAAGTAGCCAGGCATGGTGGTGCACGCCTATACTCCCATCTACTCAGTAGGCTGAGGTTGGAGGATTGCTTGAGCCTGGGAGGTTGAAGCTACAGTGAGCCTGTATCACACCTTTGCACTTCAGCCGGGGTGACAGAACCAGACCCTATCTCAAAAATAAAATATAAAAAAATCAAATCATTAGCCCCAGGATAAAGGTAAGGATCTGGAAAGCATGATCACTATTTGTTCAAGTAGCTCTTCTACTTTTAGGAATTTGTCTGTTAGAGATACCCATACATATGGTAAATGAAATATATACAAGGATGTTCAGTACAGCATTGTAATACCAAGAGTAGTATACATCTAAATGTTCTTGAATCATAGACTGCTTAAATAAGTTATATAGTATGCCTTTACAATGGAAAAAGAATGAGGCAGATTTAAATGTACTAATACTGAATGATTGCTGGAAATATTAAGTGAATAAAGGTAGATGTAGAACCATGTTCATTGTATGTTAACATTGTATGAAAAATAAAATTTATATGCATATGGTTACATGCTTATATTATAAATTTATAACTATAGTTACCTTCAAAGAAGGAAATTATGGGGGGGGGGACAGGGATGGTAGTTGTGTACCCTTTTGTACCTTCTTTTTTCTTCTTTTTTTCTTCTTACCCTTTTGTACCTTTTTGAATTTTAGACTATGTGCATGTATTGTTAACTTTAAATAAATGAATTTTTAAAATAATTTTAAGACATTGATAGATGTAGGCAGGATTATTATACATATTGGGTTGTAAATTTAATCTTTGAAAAGTATTCTGGTTCGGGCGTGGTAGCTCATACCTGTCATCCCTGCACTTTGGGAGGCCGAGGCAGGCAGATCACTTGAGTCCAGGAGTTCGAGGCCAGCCTGAGCAACATGTTCTAACCCCATCTCTACAAAAAATATAAAAATAAACTGGGCATGGTAGGGCATGCCTGTAGTCTCAGCTTCTCTGGAGGGTAAAGTGGGAGAATCGCTTGAGCCCGGGAGTGGGAGGTTGCAGTGAGTGGCGGTATCACACCACTGCACTTCAACCTGGGTGACAGAGCAAGACCCTGTCTCAAAAAAAAAAAAAAAAAGTATTCTGACATTATAATAGGAAATTACATGTTTTTTATCTATGGCTGCTGCCACTGTTTTTCAGTTGTGATTTATTGTTTCATTTTAGGAAGCCAGGGATATCAAACCTGTAGACTGTTCCTGGGTAACATGTCTGATCTGGTTGTTTGAGTCCCTCGTCATATTTTTCTGGCTGTTTCGGTCAGAGGTCAAGTGCAGAGGGAATGTACGTGGACTTGTCAGTTAGAAAAATGAGTTGAACTGAGGGATCAATCCCTCCCCAGTATCTTCATTCCAGACTTGGACTCTTGTGTGGACTAACCACTCATTCATCAGATATGGATCCAATCTTTGACCTTCTTATCCACCCAGATGTCTCCAGATGATATTGGTCCTCAGTTCTAAGCAATCCAGTTCTTCTACTTACCATTCTTCTACCACGAATAGCTTAGAACTAAAAGTCCTTAACTTTTCAATCCATCCTTCTGAACTAGGGTTCTTTAGCTCTGTGTATGTGTGTCTGTCTTATACTTTTTGTATGACGATAATAGAGGTGTGCCTATTACTAACAACAGTGTGAATTAATATTTAGAGCTTCAAATCTGTTTCAGAAGCTAGCCACTAGGTGTCCCTCTTATAAAGAAATAAATAACAAACCTTTTATGAATTCAAAAAATTACTTTTTGTTCTTTGGATAAAATTACATCATCCTAATTATACTGCAGTGATATACCCATTTACCCCTGTATAAATGTCAATAGCATGTTTTTCCTTAAACAGTTATGTGGTAATGTACTTCTAGAAGCACAAGACTTTTTTTTTTTAACATGGTATCCTATAAATATAAGTAGTTTGTATTTTGCTGCAAATCGTCTTTAGAAAAGAGTAAAGGAAAATGAAATGATGGGTTTAGCAGTTGTGGTCATGAGAAGACAAGTGGATTTTGCTGTGAGCTTTGGGGGATTATATAATAGGTGCCCAGTACAGACTTGTCAACTGATTGAAATATTTAGCTCTGTGGTTTCTCTGCCATGATAGCTTTGATATGGTTTGATGGAAGAATTTCAGAACAACAGTAAGGACTTAGAAAAACAGTGTGAAAGAATAGAATCCTAATGGTTCCCCAGTTGGGCCTTTACTTACTGCAGCCATGCAGACAGTGGTAAGGGAGTTCTTGTGACATAGCATCACAGAGGGTGTAACTTTCCACAGCAGTAATTAGCCAGCATTCATGGAAATGGAAAGCCAAACACTTGATCATCTTGAGGTCCCTGAACTGATTCAGTTAAGGAAGACTTTTCCTAGTCACCAAGTCGATACTTTGTGATATGCCTCTAAGATATGTCCCTTTCTTACTCTTTCCTTAACTGCAGCATTTATCAGCTGTAGTGTCCTATGCAGGCCATTCTTATCTCACTCTGGACTGTTGAGGAACCCCCTCTGCCTCCTGGGTTCAAGCAATTCTCCTGCCTCAGCCTCCTGAGTAGCTGAGATTACAGGCAAGCCCCACCACACCTGGCTAATTTTTGTATTTTTACTAGAGACTGGGTTTCACCATGTTGGCCAGGCTAGTGTGGAACTCTTGACCTCAGGTAATCCACCATTTTGGCCTCCCAAAGTGCTGGGATTACAGGCATGAGCCACCGTGCCTGGCCTTGAGACAGGGTCTCACTCTGTCACCCAGGCTGGAATGAGTGGCACCATCTCAGTTCACTGCAGTCTCCACCTCCAGGGTTCAAACGATTCTCAAGCATCAGCCTCCTGAGGAGCTGAGACTATAGGCGTGAGCCACGCCTGGCTAATTTATATGTTTTTAGTAGAGCTGGGGTTTCACCATATTGGCCAGTCTTGTCTAACTCCTGACCTCAGGTGATTGGCCTGCCTCAGCCTCCCAAAGTGCTGGGATTACAGGTGTGAACCAGCACACCCAGCCTGGCTATTAGATACACCTCTCTAAAACTTTTTTTTACTATAATGGTCATGTACTCAGAGTCCTTTAAGCTTCTGTGCCCACAAGAGTTATTAGCTCAGAGATACCTCAATTGGCCCTAGGCAGCATTGCCAATAGATGAAATTTGTCGTGTTATTTTTTAGTCTTATACTGTCTATACCACATTCTATAGTCTGAGGTTAACTCCTTCTTATCCCCCCCTCATTTGAAGTTGCTACTTCTTAGGCAGTTGGAAATATAATTCAAGTATTCCTCATTAAACAGAACAGAATAAATCTTCTTCATTGTATTTGCCTTTTAAAGGAGGAATAATAGTATAGTTAATGTTTCTTGAATGTTTATTTTTTATTAAACATAACAAAATTTAATTTAATCTTTGTTTGTAAGGAAGTTTTCTTGGCAAGTTACTTATTTCCCTGTGGCTATTGCCTTATCTGTAGATGGAGACAGTAATAGTACCAGTTTTATACATAGTGGTTTTTAGTTTAGAGTGCATGTCAAAATTAACCGTGAGGCAATTTCAAAAGGCAGAAATGCAGATACCTGGGCTTGATCAGCAGAACGTCCTAATTTATAGAGTCTTAGGACATCTTTACTTCTTTTTTTGTTTTTGTTTTTGTTTTTTGAGGCAGAGTCTCAGTCTGTCGCCCAGGCTGGAGCACAGTGGTGCAATCTCAGCTCACTGCAGCCTCTGCCTCCTGGGTTCAAGCAGTTCTTCTGCCTCAGCCTCCTGAGTAGCTGAGATTACAAGCAAGTCCTACCACACCTGGCTAATGTTTGTATTTTTAGTAAAGACAGGGTTTCACCATGTTGGCCAGGCTGCTCTCGAACTCCTGACCTCAAGTGATCTGCCCGCCTCGACCTCCAGAAGTGCTGGGATTACAGGTGTGAGCCACTGTACCTGGCCAAGGACATCTTTACTTCTAAAAAGCTCCAGATAATTCTGATGTTTATGTCTACCTGAAAAACACTGATCTGTGTGCCAATAAGTCACTGACGTTATTCTCAATTAATTTAGTCAGTGGGGAGACAAGACTGCAAACTCTTAAAACATAGTATAGTTAGTGCTACGATGGAGTACTCATGGGGTGTGGTAGCACAGAGGAGGGCTCCCTGCCCTAGCCTTTGGAGAGACGTGTTATTCACTGAGAGCAGGGAACAGGAAAGGCTTCCTAGAGAAGATAGAATTTGAACATGTTTTTAAAGGATGAGGAATATTTTTTATGTCTAGGTTTTTATCTAGACAGAGAGAAAGGTGGTTCTGATCGTGAGAATATCAGATGCAAAAGTGTAGTGTAGCAAAGTTAGCACAGTGTAAGTAGTTTGGTGTGCCTAAAAGCTAGGGTGGGGTTGGTGAGGGGTAGATGAGGCTGGAGAGAGGCCCATTCTGCCATGCCAGGGAGTTTAGGTAGAGTCATACTTTGAGCAGGAAATCTTCCTGTTTGTATGAGTGATCCATATCTGAATGTGGATCTTTATAGTCTCTCTCTACCTGATTTCCTAATGTATTCAACTAAATGTTCCCAAGCTGTTCACCATTCTAAATCCTAGAATGTCTTTTTCTTTCATATTTTCTAGCCATCTGTGAAAGATAGCTCATCTTCTCTATTATGTCTCTTTTGCCTAGGTTCCTATAGTACATGTTTTCTCCACAGTTAATATGGAACAGATGCTGGCACTTAGTGCTAGTATTCATTTTTGGTATGTACATATCTGCTCTCCTTTCTACTTTCTAACATTTCTTATTAGGGGCTCTACTGGCATTTTTGAATGGGACAGGTTTTTTTGTTGTATGGGACTTTCCCATACATTATAGGAATTTCCCATTCCTTGTCCCCTACCTTCTAAATCCCTCAAATGCTCCCTAGTCTTGGAACAACCAAAACTGCCCAGCCATTTCCAAATGTCCTCATACTCCCAGCCACTCTCAATTGAGAACTGCTTAATTACTCCAGTATTCATCAGTTATTGGAGGTAAAAAGGTTCTTTTTCATTTCATTTCAGTCTTCACCTGCTATATTCATTTTCTTAACATACTTTCTACTAAAGCCAATACCACATAGTTAACCTGTTTCCTATTATTTTCATGAAGTAGTGGTACTAATTTATAAAAAGGCAAAAATATATAACTATAACTTTCCAAAGTATGATGTGAGACATAAAATTATGGTTTTCATTCTCCCAAATTATAGTCATTTTAATCTATACCAAGTAACTAAACAGATCCTTTGTATTCATGCTTCCAAAAAAACACTTATCGTGGTACTAATCCTAATAAAATAGATTATTTTTATAAGGAATGATTCCATTTATTTTTGAGAGACTTTAAATTTTCATCTTGGAATACGTTCTAAAAGATTAAATGCTTGTGAATGAGGGATTATGTAGATACTTTATAGATTTTGTATTTCTCTGGAAAAGTTCAAAATTTGGTAGATTTTGTTTCAACTTTAAAATAATATTTTATGGCTGACAGTAGAACAAAATTTTTTGCTGAAATTTCGTCAGGTATTATTTGCTGCTTCCAGATGTTGTACCAGTTGACGGTTTTAGGGTCTCTTCCTTTTCTATTGCTTATAAATGAAAGAGAAACATAGAAGAAAACTTAATCCCTTGTATCAGTTAGGATGCTTATAAATGAAAGAGAAACATAGAAGAAAACTTAATCCCTTGTATCAGTTAGGATGCTTTATATTGCCTGAAATAGAATACCCAGTTTAAACAGATTTGAACTATATTAAAAGGACATTTTGGCTCTCATAACTAATGTTCAGAGGTAGATGGACTTCAGTAAATACAACAACTTGCTTATATCATCAAGGACCTTTTTACCCTCTTTTTTTCTGATGCTTCATTGTATCTTTTATGGTGTCTGTAATTCTCATAGTCATAGGATGTTGCTGGTAACAATTTGGGTTATAGTAGATATCCACACAGAGTGCTTCTCTCCCAACATTACTAAACAGAAAACCTGAAATTCACTATGATTAGGCTGCCTACGTAATCTGCCCAATCTGGAGCCATTGTGCCCAGGAAAGATTGATTTTCTTAAGTTACAAGGTACACCCCTAGAGGAAAGATATAGAGTCCATTCATTAAAGTATGGTTATAGATTATGAAGGATAGTGCTGAGAGGTAGGGAATGATTGCTAAGTAGATAGTCAAAAGGTCTACTAAATCTCTTAAAAATGATTTTAAAATATGGAGACAAATATTTAAAATAAAAAGTAACTGAGATACACTTGAATTAACAGTACAGAAAAATACATGGTTTATTTTGAACTTTCAATTCTAGAAAGCTCATAATAATATAGCAGATTAGAGTGTGGACTCTAGAGTTATGAGGAAGTACTGCCTGGGCTCAAATCCCAGCCAGCACTGCTACTTTCTAGCTGAATAATGACCTTGGAGGAATGACTTTTTCTCTCTACCTTAGTATTTTCATCTGTAAAATGAAATAACAATAACATTTACCTCATAGAATTATAAGAATTAAATGAGTCAATACATAAAAAATATTTAGAACTATGCCTGACATAAAAAGCATTTAAAATAAACTATTGTTATTTACTATTGCTACTTGCTAGTGCTCTCTGATAAAACAATTTACTGGTAGTTTTTATAACCTGTAGACATTTCTAATGTAATTAGTGATACAGTATTCTGAAAACAGACATGTGGAATGTCTAGCTTTAGCTTACCTTATAGAGTCACCTGAGTTTAAAAATCAGAAGTAAAGGAAAGGATTCCCTGTTTAATAAATGGTGTTGGGAAAACTGGCTAGCCGTGTGCAGAAAGCAGAAACTGGACCCCTTCCTGACACCTTACACTCAAATTAACTCCAGGTGGAGTAAAGACTTAAACATAAGACCTAACACCATAAAAACCCTAGAAGAAAATCTAGGCAAAACTGTTCAGGACATAGGCATAGGCAAGGACTTCATGACCAAAACACCAAAAGTATTGGCAACAAAAGCCAAAATAGACAAATGGGACCTAATCAAACTCCACAGCTTCTGCACAGCAAAAGAAACAGTCATTAGAGTGAATCAGCAGCCAACAAAATGGGAAAACATTTTTGTAATCTACCCATCTGACAAAGGGCTGATATCCAGAATCTACAAATAACTAAAACAGATTTACAAGAAAAAAACAAGCCCATTTAAAAGTGGG